>CAUYPO010046676.1:0-48176 GCA_963574435.1 Cheirogaleus major
GGCTTATTTTTCTATTTTTAGTATAGTTATGGGATCTCACTCTTGCTCAGGCCAGTCTCGAACTTCTGACCTCAAGTGATCCTCCTGCCTTGGCCTCCCAGAGTGCTAGGATTACAGGCGTGAGCCACTGCGCCTGGCCAATACTCTTTTTTTTTTGGCAGTATTTCTGTAAGTGTAAAGTTAGCTCAGAATTAAAAATGAGTAAGGAAGGAAACCCTGACCCATGCTGTTAATGCAGCATAGATGGACCTTGAGTACATTGTGCTGAGTGAGATAAACCAGTCACAGAAGGGTGAGCGCTGCATGGTTCCACTCACATGAGGGCCCTAGAGTGGCCAGATGCAGAGAGAGAGGAAGCAGGACGGTGGGGGCCAGTGACTGGAGGAGGGGTGGGGAGTGAGTGTTCCATGGGATGGAGTTTCAGTTTGGGAGGATGAGGAAGTTTGGTTGCACGATGAGGTAAGCATACTTAACGCTACCAGACTGTAACCTTAAAAATGGTTAAGGTGGTCAATACTATGTATATTTTATCATAATTGAAAAGAAAACATTAGTTCATTGGAGTGCTCAGTCTTGAAAATACTTGATACAGAAAGAACGTTCAACGTAATTTAGCAGTTTCTCTTGTAAAACACTGCCCACCAGTATTTTCAGGGGAACCAAGACGTAAAAGAGCTTGAGCGGTAAAGAGCTTGAGCGGTCCTGGGGCTCTGGGGGGAACAGCGCGGGTGCTTCTCCCGGCTTCTCTGGGTCTCAGTTGGCGAGAGGACAGTAGCTGACACGAACTGCCTACTTACCCTTGTGCCAGGGCTCTCCTACACGTTTTATAGAAATTAATGCTCACAGAAACCTCACGCGAAGGGAGCTTTGCTATCCAGAGAGACATAGGTCACCCAGTCAACACGGTTACGGCCGGGATGTGCCAGCCTCTGGGTCTGAACCAGGCTGCAGGTCCAGTCTGTGCTTTCGATGCTCACCAGTGCACGGGACTCAGGCCTTTACGGGGTCATAGAACAGTGCCCACAAATACACGAGGTGGGCTGGATTACACATACCTGAATATGTCAGGGTGTAGATTTATACATTGCGTATGCCCTCCTCGTTTTTACTTTTTCATGTGCAATAATGGAAATAAGAAAAAGGAAAAAACCACCTGTGACCATCTCCTTACATTTTTTTTGTTCAACAAATACCACTGAGAACCAGCATGTGCCAGGCACTCTTCTAGGTGCTGGGATGGTGTCAGTAAGCGGTTTCATGAGCTTGCATTACGGTGGAGGGGGCACAAGCAAGGAAGTCACACAGATGGTGGGATGAAAGTACCAAGAAGCAGAGATGTGGGGGCTGAGGATGGGGGCCATTCTAAGTAGGCACTGAGGGATGGCCTCACTGAGCCAGTGATGTAGCAGATACTGAAGGCGGTTGAAGAGCAGGCCGTGCGGATATTTGGAGGAAGAGTAAAGAAGTGTTTCAGGCTGCGAGAAGAAGCAGTGCGAAGGCCCGAGGTTGTGTGCTGGAGTGTGTGGGCAGGAGGCCTGGGTGGTGCAGCTGAGGGAGTGGGGTCAGAGAGGGGACGCTGGGAAGAGGTGGGGAAGCAGACCTTGCAGGGCCTGGAGACCCCTGAAAGGACTTTGGATCCCTCCTTTGACTGTGACTAACATGGGAAGACTGCGGGTGGAGTGAATCGTGGGAAAGGCTTGGAGTTCAGGTGAGACATGCAAGCTTGCAGTGACTGCTAGGTATCCAGATGAGGATGCTGAACACGCAGCTGGAGCCAGGAGTCTGGTCTGTGCTGCAGTTACACATTGGTGGTTGTAATCGTAGACGGCACGTAAAGCTGTGTGCTGGGTGAGATCACTAAAAGGGATTAGTGAGTGTAGAAAGAGAAGTCTAGGGGTGAGCCCTGGGGCCTCCAGTGGAGAAGCTGGGGGACAAGAGGAACCAGAGGCAGAGAAGAAGGAGCCACAGAGTGGAGGGGGAGGGGAGATGCAGGCAGCTGGTTGTCCCTGACAGGAATATCCCAAGGACAGGAGGGTGACCAGTTGTGTCCAGTGCTGCTGAGAGGTCAAGGCAGGTGTTCAGAAATCACCGTGGTCGTTTGCACCTTGCGCGTGCATGAATGTTGATGTGTTACAGTCATCAAATCGATTTTTGCTTAGCGTGGCATAAAGGTTATTCATAGTGCTGCATGCTCTTCTCTGTTGCAGTCTTCTCTGTTGCAATGTCTATACATTGTTTCAATATGTTGATTTGTGTTTTTGCTTTTTCTCAAACTTACTTTGGCTGCACAGGAGGAGCTTGCCTTTGTCTTTGAGATGCTGCAGCAGTTCGAGGATGCGCTGGTGCAATATGACGAGCTGGACGCCCTCTTCTCACAGTACGTCGTCAACTTCGGGGCCGGGGGTGAGTAGTGCTGTCCAGCAGCAAGTTCTTTTCTCAGCATAGTTTCCCCACTTTCAAATAGTCTTGAAGCTGCCATCTGTTTACCTAATGATGCATCATCTTGTGTAGTTTTGTATAAATTATATCAGATGTATTCTCATGATTCCTATAGGAAATGAAATGAGAATCAAGAATTAGTCACTTTTACTTTTTAGAAGAATCTTAAGTAATAAAAACATTAAACAAGCTGTTTTCAGATACAAAGTGTCATGTCTGCAACTTAGCAGCCTGCTAGCGTTGCTTCCATACCTCCTTTTAGGGTCAGAGGAGAAGGCTCTCTCACCGCTGTTCACAGTCGTCCTTGTGAGACCCGAGTGCTCTTTGCTGTGAGGTTTAGATAACATCCTTGTAATGGGAGTTCATCTTTCTTGTAAGCTTTTAAATGGTATCTTAAGTTCTTCTTTTAAAATTACAAAATTAGCACAACAAAACCACATACAAAGAAAAACAATGACAATCGCCCTCACTGTTTTTTTATTAATATGTGTTTTGATAGAAATTATATTTTTTAGACGTTTCTCTGTACCTCCTTTTTCTTATTAATGGTCCATTGTAGTCATCGTTCCAAGGTAGCAGATCCAGTTCTAAGGTATTTTTGTCAACAGCTTCACAGTGTTTCAGTGCGGATTCCTGAGAGTTTATTCAGCCATCCCTGGTGTTGGACATTCGGGTTGTTTCTGCTTCTTACCACCACAAGCAATGCTCGGATAGACACCTTTGCTGGGCGTTCTTTGGGATAACCCTTGTCATTGTGTCTGAAGAAAGGAGTGATTTCAGGGAACCCTAGGGTCGGCTAGAGAGCTTTATATAGGGAGCTGAGGTGCTAACACAGTGAGTGCCAGTACTGTCCTTACTCTGGAAATAAGCATGGATGTCATTGGTGGATACTTACTCCAAGCCAATTTTTATGAAGTTCAGGTTTGGATATTTTACTCTGCTAACATGCAAATACAAACACATAACCAAAGCAATTAACTGAAAAAAAATCAGAAGAGGTAAAACTATATTTCTTATATTTATTTTTTGTATTTTACTTATCCATATTGTACGTATATGTCTTTTAAATATCTCATGTAAGGCCGGGCATGGTGGTGCATGCCTGTAGTCCCAGCTGCTTGGGAGGCTGAGGTGGGAGGATCACTTGAGTCCAGGAGCTTGTGGTTGCAGTGAGCTATGATTGTGCCACTGCACTCCAGCCTGAGTGACAGAGCAAATCCCTGTCTCTATTTAAAAAAAAATGAAAAAAACCCTTATATATTTCCTATATTTCACATAATTTCTTTTCTTTTTTTTTTTTTTTCCCCTCTCAGTTTTAAAATAAATCTGGAGCAATTTAAAAGCCAAAAGTAAGCCTGGACCAAATTTTGTGGCTGATTTGTCATTATGAAAAGATTATTTTTGTTCTTTTATTCAACAAATACTTATTGTAGGCCCACCGTGTGTCAGGTACTGTTTTAAATACAGCGAGGAATAAAACGAAATCCCTTCCTGGAGCTTACGTGCAGGAGAGACAGGCACAGAAAAGCACACACGTGACCTTGTGTCCAATGGTAATAATTGTAGCTGGTAGAGAGTGATGTGGGTGAGGGTTAGAGTGAGGGAGGTGCTGTGGGACTTCAGACAGGATGGCTGGGAGGCCTCCCCGAGGAGGTGCCCTTGGCACAGAGGCCTGCTGACATGTGGGAGTGCTCTGGAGAATCCTAGGCAGGGCCTGGCAGACGGTGCTGCTGGTGCAGGGACTCAGAGGGGATGCTCAGCCCGGTAAGGGCTGCTGTTGGCAGCGGCTGGCACTGCAGACACTTAGTGTGCTCATGCTGAGTCATTTCCTGATACGGATGCAGAATGAACTGGTTACGACACCTCTTTTGGAAAGAGAAAAATAGATTAGAAAGCCTTTTTCCATAAAGATTTAATGACTTGTTATTGTAGGTTCTTATGTTTATTTCAAGATCATATTTGGGGAGCCCTGTTGAGATTTTTGACAGGCAAGGGTTTCCCCTGCTGCTGCTGAGCTTGACACAGGTAGGGGATAAATACGGAAAAATGCGGAGTCTGAGGAAGATGGAAGTGCTAGGGTGGTCGGGGGAGCAGCTGCACTCCAGCCCAGCCACGCTCCAGCCCCAGACAAGCCTGAGGTCTCTCCTGGCTTGCCGACCGCTTCAGCTCCCGCTCATGGCTTTCTGGGCACGGGGAGCTGGTGTGCCTTGCTGCCTGGGTCCTGCTACCCTGTGCTCAGCCACCAGGTGCTGGGAGCTGAATAGGTGAATGTCACTAGACTAAAGGGGGCGGGGCAGTGGTCAGAGAGTAACCAGTTATTGAGCTGCCCGGCTGTCCACAAGGCCTCACAGTCCTGAGCAAGAATCTCAGTAAGGTGAAGTACCCGTAGTCAGCGCCTTTCATGATGTGTGTTTGTCTAGATGGTGCCAACTGGCTGACTTTTTTCTGCCAGCCGGTGAAGAGCTGGAACGGATTGATCCTTCGAAAGCCCATAGATATGGAGAAGCGGGAATTGATACAGAGGCAAGAAGCCACCCTGTTAGATCTGCGCAGTTACCTGTTCTCTCGCCAGTGCACCTTGCTCCTCTTCCTGCAGAGGCCGTGGGAGGTGGCTCAGCGCGCCCTAGAGCTGCTGCACAACTGTGTGCAGGAACTGAAGCTCTTAGAAGTGAGTCGGTTCTTTTCCCAATTTACCCGTTTCTTGATTGTTCAAACAGAAACTCTGAACCTTGAAATCCCAGGCATTGAACTGTTTGTGCTTAGGAAAGAGTTTTCTTTCTTTGAATGTCTTTAATTTTTAATATATTATATGCATAATTACTTTTTACATTGATTAATTGCTCAAAAATATAATTTCTGTTCTCAGCATGGTGAAGTTCATGTTGGTCCAAAGCAAGTCTCTTAGCACAGTTTCTTAATATAATTTTTAAGGTAACTTTGGTTTATACTGTGTGAGCTGATCCTCACTGATAAAAATTACTCATCCGATGGACATGCAGATGAGTTTTGTACACAGACATTTATTTTATTTCAAGACTATCTTTTCAGATAAATGGTTTTGCACATGGACTTGCAGGTAGCCATGTGAGTGACACACAGCCAGCCGTGTCCTATCGATTAGGAGCATGAAGCTTAATGGAAGATAAGTTATAAATAAGCGTGTGTGCATGTGCTGTGGTGTGTGAAAGACACCAGTTAGTGAAGTATTTGCCTTTAAAGATTAATTCACCCAAGTACTCCTGAACTCTTATTGCCCATAGAGTCATGAACATTTTAGTGAGGGAACGGGATGTTAAAGATCACATCTAGTCTGCTGATTCTTGTTTCAGCGATCTCTTTACCCAGAACAGTTCACATATACACTTACAAAATGTAACGTATAATTTCAGAGGATTCGTGTGCACCTCGCCCTCCGTTCCCATTGAGAGATCCTAAGGGAATGGTCTGATTCCCTTTTATAAACAAGGAACTGAATCTGGAAGTGGTTGGTGACTTACCCAAAATCATGTAACTAGCTGTAGAGTCCAGACCATCCAAGTCCCAGGGGAGTCCCTAAGGTCTCTTAGAGTATAAATTTAGTATAGTAGCCAAACCACTGGGAGGGCTAGTATTTCATAATATAGTAACTTATTTTTGTGTACCCTAGCATACTAAATAACAGACTCAACACTTAGTTTAAATAATCTTAAAATATTTAGACCTTTTTTTTTGACCTAAGTGAAATTATTTAAGTTCCAAAGGAGAAATTCTTATTTCAGAGCTAATCTCATTAGTGCCTAGCCTGAGTCATAAACTTAAGAATTGAAGAGTTTTTGTCAAATTATTTTTCTTGCCTTAGATATCTACTCAAGCAAATGAGGAAAATAACATTGTCTATCTCGAAATGATACTCTTTTAGCTACCTGTAACTACAAAGGTTTAGAGATTCTGCTTTGGCTGTTCGCACCTGGCTGTGCAGCCCTGGGTGTGAGGCTGTGAGGTGCCTGTGCATGTGCAGAACGGGGCTCTCTGTGTTCACGTGGACCTGGAGATTTTACCCGACTTAGAGAAGTCTGTCTTACTAGTTGATAGGGAGAAAACATTGGGGTGTGTATCTGAGTCCAAGTGGTTCTGATACGACATTTTCAAACTAAGATGGCCCCAGGAGGATTTATTAGAAAGTGCTTTCGTGCAGTTTGGGGCAGGTGTAGGCTGGTGCCGACCCAGTGCCTTTAATGCCGGGCACAGCCAAATCACCAACTCCAGGATTTAAGAATTTCCCCGAATCGTTTTTCCAGCCTTGGAGCATTTACTAGTAATAGCATGACTGCCAGCCTGCGGTGGGGTGGGGGGCAGGGTGAGCACAGAGCTGGCAGCCTTGATACAGGCTGGGCCCTGATGGTGGGGGGGCCGCTGGCCCACAGCAGCTCTGCAGGGAAGGACCGGGCACCCACAACCACTCCCCTGTCCTCCTCCCCTCTCACCTCCTCCCCTCTGACCTCCTCTGGCCTTCTGGAAGCTGGAAAGTGAGGGTGCCCATGGGCTTATTACGTGCAGTATCCCTGGCAGAGAGCAGGGCGGGAGAGTGTGGAAGGTGGATCTGAGACGACAACCAGAAACGTCACTTATGGATTGGGAAAGGCCATCCCTTCTCCCCTGATGGTGTTGCCGCTATCGTGCTCGTCGGACTGTGGTGCCCTCTCGGCCGTGCGTTTGCAGACAGCATGGGTGGGCTGGGGAGAGTCACGGGCACAGTGTCCCATTCGTTCCCTGTGGGGCAGCACACTCTTCTCTTGTCAGCCTTCCCCAGCTCGTCTCTGAATTCTGATATGCCTCTCTCCGTTGTGGAAAGGAATACAAATAGGTCCCTTAAGACCCTTTTGACTGTAAAGAGCTGTGTAAGTAATAGCTGGTGTGGCCTCCCTGGTCCCTTGGGAGTGTCGGGGCTCATGTTAGCCAAACGGGGCTCTTGGTGCTTCTAGGCTCCCGTGCGCGGTGTGGGAAGCCCGCAGACGGCGTGTTCAGCACTTTGTATTTCAGCCTCAAACAAGCCATGCTGGAATGTTTTTCCTGGCTCTTTTCTTTTCTGAATGAAATTGTCATTGTCATCTTGCGCTTTCCTTGAGTGGAAGCTGCCCCTTACTGTTAGTCACGTTTATTGCAGTTCTTTGCGCTTTTTAGTTCTATGTCCCCTGTGAGGAGGTGGCCACAACTGAATGCCGGATTCCAGGAGAGGACGCTGCACCCACTGTTCGCTTGCTGTCTCTTTTCTTCTAATGACCCACTTCCTGTTCCCTGTTCCCCTCTGTTCGCCCCTGGATGCACATAGCTGGAGGCGTCTCCTTACTTGTGCTGCTCCTGTGCTACTGATTCCTGGCAGCCTTGAGTCTCCAGGACCTGGGCAGGAAGGGTGATAGGAATGGCCTGCAGGAGGAGGGACATGTGGGAGGGGCTGCTGAAGAAGGATCACAGGAACCGATGGCTCCCTGGACAGGGCTAGAGCATCATTCAGGAAACATATGCTCGCCTGGTGGGCACAGCGGAAAACGTGGGGGTGGGAGGAGAAGACATGGGCCCCACCTACCAGCCAGCACCCTGTCGTCCCGTGCACTGAGCCAGCCGCCCACGAGGGTCATCTGGACAGTGCCTCAGCAGTGGCGGAAGCGTTGTCCAGACACAGGGTACCATAAATGGGAAAAGGCTACTCTGCGGGGCTCCTCAGGTCAGCTCAGTGAACATTTACGGGGTGCTGGGGAAGGTTTCTAGAGGAGGTCTTGTGTGAGCTCAGTTTAAAAAGATTCCTTCATTCAGTAGACACTCACTGAGCATCTGTTTTGTTCCAAGCACTGTGGGCACTGTATTTTCAGTGGAGAGCAGAACAGACTGCATCCCTGCCCTTAGGTAGCTGATATTTTAGGGCATCAGTAGGGTGAGTAAGAACTCACCAGGTAGGTGTGGCTGGCGATGGTCAGTAGGAGAGTATGTTTCAGGCAGAGAAAGTGGTTTTATTGAGGAGCTTAGTCTTGCTAGACGTTGGGGTGAGGCTTGGGGACGAGGTACAGGAGAATTGGGAGGTGGCTTGTGGAGGGAGGATCTGGAGATCTTTTCCTTTTGTTCTGTAGCTAGTAGGAGCCGTGGCGGAGGGAGCAGGTGTGCCACGAAAGGTGTTGGAACCTGGTGGGGCCAAGGGCAGAGAGAGGTGAAGAGTTAGGTAGAGGCCAGGAAAAGAGTTTAGAAACTTCCGCTGTAGTCCAGGGGAAAGAGGATGAAGTTCTGAACAAGGGCGGTTGGGGTAGATTTTAAATAAACGAATTCCAGAAAAATTTATTCAGTGAATACATGGCGACGAGTCCACTGGATATCTGTATGTAAAAACATCTTGATCTCACACCCTAAACAATTAATTCAAGACAAAGTTTTGATCTAAATATGAAAGGTAAAACAAGCAATCTCGAAAAGATAACATGGAGATATCTTCACGACCTTTAGGGTCGGCAGGCCTTTCTTAAGCAGTACTACGCAAAAGGCGGCACCCGTGAGGGAGAGTGGTACACTGGGCTCTGTTAGAATCAGAGCCCGCTCTTCACCAGGCTCCAGTTAGTGAGTGACAAGGCAAGCCGCAGGGCGGGTGGCACTTGCAGTGCACATAGTCGAGAAAGGACTCGTAGCCAGAATATGTGAAGAACTCATATAACTCAGTTAAGAAAGACTGACAAATAATAGAAAAATAGGCAAAAGAGGATATCCAAGTGGCCAGTAAGCATATGAAAAGGTGCTTAGTCTGATTAATCACAGCGACACACAAACCAAGCCCGCGATGAAATAACCAGTACACAGGCACCAGAGTGGCTAGCGGAAAGGCTTTCCTGGAGTGCTAGCGGGAGGGTGGAGAAACCGGGGCTCATTTAATGATGACAGTGTTAATCGGTGCACTTTCCACTTTGGAAAGTTGTTTGGTGACATCAGATGGAATGGGACACGCACATATGCTGTGACCCAGCAGATCCTCCCCAGCATATACAGAAATGTGCACCAAAAGGCAAGTACAGAAGTGTTTGTGGCACTGTGAGTCATCATAGCTAGAAACTGAGAAGAACCCAAATGTCCATCATGTCCAAGGGATGACATTATCCTGCTGTGTTCACGTGGTGGAATGGCGTATAGCAGTGAACACCAGCCAGTTGCAGTGGATGAATCTCACCAACTTATGTATGACTGAGCTAAAGAAGTCAGACACACTATGTACTTTTTCATTCCTCATATATAAAGTTCAAAATAAAGCAAAACCAGTCTGTTATGAGCCTGCCTGGTGATTCATTTGTGGAAGGCCAGTGGCTGGCGGTGGGCGTGCCGGGGGTCACTTAGGACTCTCATACTTTCCAGTAGGTAGGTTATATTTAAAGGTAGGTTTATCAGAAGAACAAATAAGAAGAATGCCTTTAATTTTGTGCTTGAAAAATGGTAAAATGGCTCTTGCCATTACTAATAATACAGGAATCAGGAGAAAAGGAGGAGTGTTAAGAAAATTAAAGAATATATATTAAGAAATTAAAGAGCCTGTTACTCACAAAAGGTGATATCTAAATGGCCAAGAAGTGTATGGCGGTGTCAGCGTCATTTCTCATTAGGGAAATGGGAATTGTCCAGAGAGGACAAGACCACTGCCCAGTTGCCCAGTGAGATGACAGAGCTCTGCTGGTCGGTCACACTCCCAGAGCAGAGCAGGTACAGTCTCTACAGATTTGGGTGGCGTGGCATTTGTGGGTCGTGGATGCCGCCTGCAGAGGTGCGGCTCCTGGCGTGCGGCAGCGTTGGCGGTGTGGCCCTCCTGCATGTTGGCGGAGGCGCAGCGTTCCCCGTCAGCTGCCTTTCGGGAGCGAGGGGCTGATACTCCTTTGGATGGCTGCGACCATGGCTGCAGGACAATCACACTTTTCCAGAGTTTATGGGATGTTTTCTTTTATTCTCAAGCTCCACCATAATGGATAAAACAAGATTTCATTAGAAAAAAGATGGATGTTTCCAAGTGATGGTAAGGATAGGGAGATTGGAGCCCAAATGTGATGAAGAAAGTGTAACTCTGTGCGACCACTTTGAAACTCTTTGATAGTGTCTCCTCAAGCGTGAACACCCTTACCCTGTGACCCAGCAATTCATCCATAGGTATGTACCCAAGAAAGATGAGTCCCAAAAGATGACTGTGGTACAGTCTGACTTTGGTGAATTTCCTAGCTTTGTTTCCCTGAGAACAGAGCAAGTGGGCGCAGTCACGTTACTAGGCACTGTGGCTTATGGTAAAATCACCCTTGATTAGTGGATTGCATGTGCCAATACCTAATGGTGAGGCCCTGCTCTAGGCCCCCTCAGGGTGGCAGCTCTTGGGACTGTCCTGGCTGTGGCCCAGCGGCTGTCAAAAGAGGGAGTGGCTCCTTTGGGCCCAGAGCCCACCATGCCAGAGTAGCCTTGTACTGCCCAGCGCCACCTCTGCCCCTTCACCCGAGTGCTTGCATCTCTGAGCAGGGAGTCCGTGGAAGAGAAGGTCCGAGGCTGTCCGTGTCCTCCCGTGAAGGCCGCTGCACAAGGGGCTAGGGAGGGCTTCTGAGTCCTGGAAGGCTTCCATACTTGTGGTCGGGGTGGTATTGCACACAGCTTTATCCACAGTAGCCAAATGCTGGAAACAACCCAGACACGTAGCAGGGGAATAGGCAATAGATTGTGGCCTATTCAGAGAAGGGTGTGCTACACAGCAGTAGGAGAGAACAAGCTGCTGATAGACTCGGCAAGGCTGAATCTTAAAAATACTAGATGGAACGGAAGACGCCGTGTGTATAAAAGAGGATGGATACTGTGGGATTCCATTTATGTGAAGTTCAGAAATTTGGCAGAAGTGATGGGTGGTTATGGAAGTGAGAATGCGGTGCCTGTTTGGGGTGGATCTTGACTGGGAAGAGGAGCACAGAGAACTTTCTAGGATAACAGAGATATTTTACTTCTTGATTGGGTGGTAGTTATGGACGAAAAAATTTATTGACCTCTGAATTCAGGATTTGTGCCCGTTTTGGACCTCGCTGTTTGTATTTTGTTACTTGTTTTTTAAAGGTAATGAAAAAAACTACCACTACAATTATATTTTAAATAAATTTGTTTCATTTAAATTTCTGAAAGTCTCAGATGACCTCCTGCTGAAGGTCTGGTTGCCACGGAGCCGCCTCTGTGAGGCCTTTGAAACAGGCAGAGGAGGAACAGGAGGCCTGGCCCCCGTTGGGGTGCTGGGTTGGGAGTTGGTTGGGAGCTGAGGGGGCACACAGGGTAGGAAGTGATGTCACCTTGAGGAGACACTGCACACTTTACGCATGCCAGATTAATATGCATGTGTTTTGTTTTGTTTTTTTCAATACAATCTTAAAATGATGTGTGGTAGGAAACGTCAGAAGCCGCAGTGCTGTCTGGAAACAGAGGAAGTAGAACCACTAATTAGCTACTGAGAAGAGCTCGTGGTAGAAGCCCGAGCAGCGCCCAGGCCACGTCGCACCTCCAGTGCTGCGAGTTCCCAGAGGGACTGGCTGGGAGCCTTCAGGTTTCAGTTACTAGAGGGAAACTCTGCATTTGTTCTTGGTTGTGCGTTTGTGTCAGCGTGAGGGACCTGCCTACTCTCTCTGCCTCCTCCGGGTTGGAAGTTGAAGTGGAAACTTGAGCAACGGCCAGGGGCTGCCACTGGATTTTGTTGTTCTGACCCTCAGCAAAGCTGCTGCTGCCTGATGCTGCTACTTTTTAAATACTAAAAATAAATATACCAAGAAAACATCTGTTCTGTAGTCTTGCCACGTAATAATTAATACCACTATTCACATTTTGGTGCGTATCTTTCTGGGCTCTTTCTGAGTGTGCGTCTGTGGTGTCTGTCACATTGCTCTTATCCTCTGCCATTGTCACGTTTTGATTACTTGGTTTTGGAGGGCAGCCCAGCCACCGAGGCACAGGTGCTCTGCTTGTGGAGCCACCTGCGTGTGCCCGGCCACTTTTGCCCTGGCACCCTCTGCCCTGACTCGAGTGCTTTTCCTTCCCTTTCTGTGGGTTCATCTTACCCTAGAGTACTGTGTATAATCCTTCTTTGTATGAGTCTCTCAGAATCTCCCATGAGGTCTTTTTGTCACCAGTGTGTACCCAGGGGAGGTGGCACGTTTATAGGAAGTTTCACAGAGTTAGTACCTGTGGTGGTAGTGTCCTGGGAGGTGAAGAGTACCCAGATCACCTGGCATCCTGAACCATGCACGGTGAAGCCGGCTGCTCTGAGCACGCTCTGGTTTGATTGGTATGGACGGTGCCCAGGGTCTCAAAGCTGTGTCCAGCTGACTAACTCTTCTGTACTCCCTTTGGGGTGGTCTGTTTGGGTGAGAAAGTTGTATGACTTTATAAAAGTAGCTTCTGATCATGCAGCTTTTTTTTATGCTGATTTTTTTCAAAGGATTTTAAATAGTTTATCTCATTTTTTTAAAATTGTGCTACCTAGCTTTTGTAGGAACACTTAATGGCACTCTTTGGTCCCTGCTAGTTGGTTCCAGACCCTCTTTTGTTACTCGTGTTCAGGGTGTCTTGAAGACGCCTTCCCTAAGTCAGTGTCGTGGGCACATGTAGCTCCTCACCTGTGGGCTGGTGCGGGGTTACCTCTTCAGTTCCCATTTTGAATAGTACCAGTTAACGTGTTTCACCAAAACAAAGATGCGTCGTGAAATGAGTGCCACCAAGAAATTATTGTAAACGTAAGATGCCATCGACTGAGAGACAGTCCTATTTCACAGATGCTAAAATGTGGGAGAAACATGCATCTTGGAATTGATTCTGTATATTAGGTATAGAATTGATTATATATATTAGGTGCTTTTACATTTCTAATAATAAAACATTTCTTTTTAAATCTAAAAGCTCAAATACATGCAGAAGTGGAGAGGGTGATATGAACTTGTAGGTGTCCATCAGCAGACAGCAGTCCCACATCTCTGTTTCATCTACGTCCCTGTCTGCTCCCTGGATTATTTTTCACACAAATCCTGAACGTCACATTTTATCTGTAAATATTTCAATGTGTATCTAAGCAATAGGAACTCTTTTTTAATAAATATAATCATATTACCTTTATCACAACTAAAAATATTAACTGTATTTCCTAAATATAATCTAATATCTACTCAGTATTTAGTTTCTGCTGTTGAACATGATGTTTCTTTTGTCTTTATTTAATTTTATCATTATTATTATTATTATTATTTTTTTAGAGACAGGGTTTTGCTCTTTCACCCAGGCTGGAGTGCCATGGTATTGTCACAGCTCACTGCAGCCTCGAACTCCTGGGTACAAGTGATCCTACTGCCTCAGCCTCCCGACTAGCTAATTTTTAAAGCCATTTTTGGCAGAGACAGCGTCTCACTATATTGCCCAGGCTGGTCTCAAACTCCTGGCCTCAAGTGATCCTCCCACTGCAGCCTCCCAAAGTGTTAGGATTACAGGCATGAGCCACTGTGCACGGCCACTGAATTTCTTTAATGTGACCAAGTAGTCATCTGAGGTCTTAGTTTCTCCCTCTGTATCTCCCCTTCAGATTGAGGTGTAACCAGTTCTCGCTCTCAGAGTAAGTGACGGTATTTGATCTTTTATAGGCTTCTTTTTCTCAATAAGGTTTTTAAAATATAGAATTGAAGGTTGTATCCTGCTAAGTTGCTCATTATCAAATACATAAGACCCAATAACGTTTGGGTAGAGATCACTCCTTTTCTCTCCCCATGTGAACTCAGGTAGTTATTGTCCTCTGCCCCTCTTTATTTTCTGTAGCTTTTGGGGTGCCAGCACCATCAGACTGGGTAGCTGCCCGAGCACTGGGCTGTGCTTTTCCCCGCACGCTCTCACACGCCACTCTTGTGCCCTCAGGTCTCTGTCCCGCCCGGCGCTCTGGACTGCTGGGTGTTTCTGAGCTGTCTGGAGGTGTTGCAGAGGATCGAAGGCTGCTGTGACCGGGCGCAGATAGACTCGAACATCGCCCACACCGTGGGGCTGTGGAGCTATGCCACAGAAAAGGTACCGTCCCCGCTCGGAGTGCCCGCCCCCTCTCTGCGCCCGCCTGGGTGACGGGGAAATCAGCTGTTCGGAGATTAGATCACAGTGCAGCCGCTCTAGTGACCTTAGGCTGGCTCTAGATGCAGCCAGAGAAGTTACAGTTGCCTACCACATGTCAGCTCATTCAGCACATTGTGACACCGTGAAAGCGGCTCTACGCCAGGAGTTGGAGTCACAAGGAAGGGCGAAGCGTGGAGCGCTGTGTAGAAACTCGGCTTTGGCCATGCTAGCAGTGACGGAGCCATGTGCAGCAGGGCGGGCTGCCGGGCTCGTGGAGGTGTGGGTGGAGCAGTGGACCTTGGAAGCTCAGGGAACGTGGGGAGCGAGCCGTAGAAGCAGAGGGTCACGACCCTCAGAGCTGCCGTACAGGATGTGCGAGTTTGAAATGATCCCAGTAAGTTGTATTTTTATGTCCAGATATGAATCATTTGGATAGGAAAGCTAAATTTAGAAGAAATGAAGTTGCTGAATTTTTATATTTAAATTATTGAATTCTCTGCCGACTCTATGGCAAACTAATTGAGATTGCGGGCTATCTTAACAGCTAGAGTCCTTGGGCTACCTGTGTGGACTTGTCTCAGAAAAAGGGCCTAGCTCAGAAGATCTCAACAGGACAGTCGATCTTTTGGCCGGTTTGGGAGCTGAGCGCCCTGAAACAGGTACGATTTGTGTGTGCCTATGCGAGCGGTATCCTAGAAAGTAACGAAAATACCCTTTGTGACTTGGTGCATGTAACTCATGTTCTAAGTACTCACCGTTTGAGAAGTTATTTCCATTATTAGCTGGTTCAATTAATGCATAGGATATTTTACCTTTCAGTAGCATAAAGAAATGTTAGAAATAGTTTAAGAAATTGGAAGGATTTTTAAAAATGTATGTGAGTTTCTCCTAGGCTTGAATGAGGTGATCGTGACGTTTTCACAGCCCAGGTGGAGTTCAAACGCACCGATCTCCATCTCAGTTACAGATGATCTCTTTTTCTAACAATGTGGCCTGACAAATCCTTAACGAATAAATTACGCCTGGGTAGTAAAGCACTTTGAAAGGAGCATTACTAATTGTTTTAGGTACAAAAATATGAAAAGAGTATTATAGTGAAACTGTTGATAAAGTATAGTAAAGAATACCTCATGAACTGAAAGTACTCTTACTAAATTGAATACATTTTTAAGGGAGAAGGTACAATATTTATATTACACTGTTTCAACTTGAGACCATTTCAGATCATTTTGGAAGTAATTTAATTCATTGGAATATTTGTAATGCATATTTCTAAAGATTCTAGTCATACCAGAGAAGTATATCTGAAGAGCTTAGCCTACTTGAGGAGTATATTAATTGGAAAAGAGTGTGCACAGTGATATAGTTCCATTCAGCATGGCTATGTCTGTAATTTCCACAAGAGTCGGGTGAGGTCATCTACCTGCTGTGTTGTAAGGTGAATGTAAACTCGTATGGCCGTATGTAATGAAGGTGAAAAAGGATTCTCATTTCTTTTTATTTAAGCCAACACAGCTCAGAGTCCTTATAAGAAACTCAAAGAAGCATTATCATCAGTGGAAGCTTTTGAAAAACACTACTTAGTAAGTATTACAGTTGTACCTGTCTGTCCATGGAGTGACCCGGTTTCTGGACTTTGTCCTGCTACATGGCCTTTGGGAATGGGAAGGAGCTGGTATTTGGGACCTCCTTCGTGTTGGCCTTTATGGTTTCTTTGGTGCTGTAGGGAGTGATGGACGAAACAGGGAATAATTATTGTTCATCAAATATTTATTAGTACCCATAGTACTAATAATTAAGCATGAAAGCATCTTTGAATACTTATAATTTTGTTCAAATTGGGTTTGCTCATTCAGTAGAATAGAAATGGTAAGAGATAGTAATGAATCCTTTTCTTTATGAAAAGGAATAATTTGGACATGGGCAGAGCTTGATTTTGAAATATTTAAATTAGACTTCAGAAAGCAGCATAGGTAGATGTTCAGTGGATCACCTGTGTTCCTGGCCACAGTGACCTCCGGAGCATTAGAGAGTAGCCTCTATGGTTTGTCTCTATTACACAAACAGGTGAGAAAAGTATCAAAAGTGTTACCCACGTATGGAAAGTACTTTGAAAAGTTAAATACTATATTTTGGATGAATTTGTGGGTATTTCTTTTATTATTATGTTTTATAATTTATATATAAGTTACTGACGTTGATTACATATTACAGAAAAACTCAACGTAAAAATAGATGCAAAGTAAAAAGTAATACTAGGCCGGGCGTGGTGGCTCACGTCTGTAATCCTAGCACTCTGGGAGGCTGAGGCCAGCGGATCGCTCAAGGTCAGGAGTTCGAAACCAGCCTGATCGAGACCCCGTCTCTACTAAAAATAGAAAGAAATTAATTGACCAACTAAAAATATATACAGAAAAAAATTATCCGGGCATGGTGGCGCATGCCTGTAGTCCCAGCTACTTGGGAGGCTGAGGCAGTAGGATCGCTTGAGCCCAGGAGATTGAGGTTGCTGTGAGCTAGGCTGATGCCATGGCACTCACTCTAGCCTGGGCAACAGAGTGAGACTCTGTCTCAAAAAAAAGTAATACTACATTAATAACTGTCTTTTGCTTCAGCTTTGGGTAAATAAATGTAGTATTTGTCTATCATTAAAAATTCAAGTACATGGGCCAGGTGCAATGGCTCATGCTTCTAATCCTAGCACTCTGGGAGGCTGAGGCGGAAGGATTGCTTGAGGTCAGGAGTTTGAGACCAGCCTGAGCAAGAGCAAGACCTGTCTCTACTAAAAATAGAAAAATTAGCCAGACTTGATGGTGCATGCCTATAGTCCCAGCTACTCTCAGCTACTCAGGAGGCTGAGACGGGAGGATCGCTTGAGCCCGGGAGTTTAACATTGTAGTGAGCTATGATGACACTACTGCAGTCTAGCTGGGGTGACAGAGTGAACCCCTGTCTCAAAAAAAAGAAAAAAGAAAAAGAGAAAGAAAAAAAATTCAAGTATATGATTATGCTCTTTTTACTTTTCCATAGGAGCTGTCCCACGCTACCATTGAAATGTACACAAGCATTGGGAGGATTCGATCTGCTAAGTTTGTTGGAAAAGACCTGGCAGAGTTTTACATGTAATTGATCTTGAACTTTTCTTTGAATTTTAAACATTTCATATGAATAGCAAGAGAAGATTTGTTATGTATGGAGTTTAATATAAAGTGTACATAAATTTGTCAATTGAAAATGTAAAATCTTTTAACCAATCCTCATCATTTTGTTTTTTGATTTCTCTGAAAAGCAAATGGAGAGGTTTTCTGCCTGTTACCTTTAACAAATGTTATTAGTATTTGAGGTTCTTTTATTTAATTACTTAATAATAATTATTATTTAATTAATTAATAGTTATTTAATTATATAAAATATTGTATTTAATTTTAATTAAGTAATATGAAGAAGTATTACAGAATCTACATCCCACTGCTAAGTAAGCTTAGATATAGATTCTTAAATATTTGTTGTATAGCATTTCTCTAGTTTTATCAAATATTTCTTAAAAGGATTGAAGACCTTAAGGTTGGTGATGTAAAGTAACTGCATGAGTTAGAATGTGAGGGAGGAGTGATCTGGGAGTGGCTAAGGAAGGTGTGCACAGATGCCGTGAGGAAAACATTCCAGCTCCAGCGTTAGAGTATGATTCCAGAGAAAAGACTCAAACTTTGGCATATTTCTAGCGTGTTTGATAAAATCAGCCTGTCGAGGAGAAGAAATCCTGGCTGGCAGTTGCCGTTTCAAAGCACTGAAAAGAGATATAAGGGAAAAGATGTTTGCTTTACGTTTTCTGGGAAAAAAAAGTGTTTGAAGTAAGGTCTTGACATCTGTGTTTAGTGGGGCAATTTCATTAGATGAAGCAAGAAATAATTTATTTAAACTGATGTGAATTGGCTGGAAAGGGACTCATAGATCATCTAAGTGAACTTCCTAGTTTTCCAGATGTGGTTGGAGCAGCTAGCCTGTTACACAACTAATTAATGCCAGAGTCAGGACTAGAATTTGGCTCTGTTGAATCTCCATCTGGTGTATCTAAGGAGTAAGTTATTAGTTAATGGAGCAAAGAAGCCATATCGTCAGATGCTGTGAGTTGCGCTCACTTGAAACACTAGCATATTCTGAGGCAGTGAGTCATAGTGGGGGTGCTGGCATGCTAATTGGACCCTCTGGTCCTGGTCCCAGCTTGGCCGCAGGCTGGTTGGGTGACAGTGGGCCTCTATCTCCTCATCTGCAGACCTCAAAAGGCTGGAAGAATGGTCTGTAGAGTCCCTTCCTGCTCTAGAATGGAAGAATCTTGGTTAGGTATAGTAACTGAATAAGTATCAAAGATTCCATCCCTTTTAAAACACAGGGGTTGGAGGGAGGATCATAAAGCCTAGAAAAACCAATATAATTTGATAGGTTTAAAATTTCTTTAATTTGAGAAATTGAGACCTCTCATTGCTTCAAGAGTGGAGTAGTGAAAATAGGAATGTCTTCCAAGGATGCCTGGACAAGTGAGTGCTGACTTAGCATTGGCCTTTATCCCCCAGTTCAGCAGTCCTGGCCCTCTGGGGGAGGAGAGAGGGTCCATGTTGCCCTGAGGCTTTGGCACACTGTTAGTAATTTGTACTTTAAACTTTGTTTTACTCTGAACATTTGTGAGGTTTAAATTGGGACTGGGAAGATCTTCTCTTGGGTGATAAGTGTTGCCCTTTAATTCTTCATAGTTCTCTGCAAACCCTTCATACCTGTACCTTGCTCTTTGCCTGAGTTTCAGAGTAGACCCTTGTCCCCTTCCTGGCTGGGCCGTGTGGCTGCTCTGTGTGGCTCTGCACCTGGACTTCCTGGCCTCATTACTGACTAGCTGTGTACTCGTGGACAGCCCTTCACCTTCTTTTAGCCTTGGCCTTCCTGTCTGTCAGCTGGAAGCAGTGGACGATGTTCTCTCTTTATCTTGAGATTTAGCTGTGGAAGCTCTTTGACCAATGTGTAATGCGAGACAAACAATGTGTTGTGGTGTTATCATCATGAGCGCATTTCTCAGATCTTCACCTGGGAGTCCGGTCACGCAGTCCTGAGTTCGTGCTGTTTCTCATGCCAGGGGGTGGGCGGAGAAGGCCCATCTGGAGGTGGTGCGTCTGCCTGGCATGGGTTTGGAGGAAGGAGGGCAAGACCTAAAAGTTGGTGGCTCAGTTTATTCATTGTCACGAGTGTAATGAAAGCTTCTGTTTGTTTACTTTTGCAAGGAGGAAGAAGTCTCCACAAAAGGCAGAAATCTATCTTCAAGGAGCGCTGAAAAATTATCTGTCTGAGGGCTGGGCACTGCCCATCACACACACAAGGAAGCAGCTGGCCGAATGTCAAAAGCACCTCGGACAAATTGAAAAGTATCCTTCAAGTTTAATATTTTCATGAAATAGGGAAATTGTTTTCTATTTACACAGCAGCATTGCCCACAATTGAGTATTTAATAAATACCTAATATTAAGGAAAGAAAAGTCCTACCATACACATATGTATTGTGTAGAATATGAATTAAATGCCTGGTCAATTGTTTTTAAATTGAATTTTGAGTTTTTAATAACTTAAAAGTAAAAAAAAAAAAAAAAAAGGACACCCCTTGGGCTCCTCTTCAAAGGCTCTAGGGGACTCTTGAGGCCATTTTGAGCGACATCCCTCGGTGTGAGGGCCTCTCTCTAGGACCCTTGACTCTGCCTCAGCTACCTGCAGACCAGCAGCCTTTTAGCCAACGATTGTCACTTAACTGAAGAGGAACGGAAATACTTCTGCCAGGAGATTCTGACCTTTGCCAGCCAACCGTCAGACAGCCCAGGTAAGATTAATGTTTGAAATTTTATTACAGAAATTTTCAAATATTATAGAAACGTAAAAAGTATACAAGATACACCCACCACCCAGAGTAAACAACTGTTAACATGTTGATGTGTAGCAAACATGTATCTACATGTCTTTTTCTTTTTCTTTTTCTTTTTGCTAAACTTTAAAGAAACTCTAGACTATATTGTAATACTTCACCCTGAAACAATGTATCATAGATATTCTAAAATTAAGGACACTCTCCTAACCACACCAGAAGAATCAACAAGGTTCTAATGTCATCTACTAAATAGTCCATATTCACATTTCCCTGATTGTCTCAGAAAAAGATTTTTTTTCTCCCTTTGTTGCCCGGGCTAGAGTGCCGTGGCATCATCATAGCTCATTGCAGCCTCAAACTCCTGGGCTCAAGCGATCCTCCCGTCTCAGCCTCCCGAGTAGCTGGGACTACAGGTGCCACCATACCCAGCTAATTTTTCTGTTTTTAGTAGAGGTGGGATCTCACTCTTGCTTATGCTGGTCTCAAACTCCTGAGCTCAAGCGGTCCTCCCACCTCAGCCTCCCAGAGTGCTAGGATTGCAGGTGAATAGAGTCCAACGAGGGATCACGTATTACAAGTGCTTGTATCTCAGTTCTCTCTGTTAGTTTAAAACAGTTCTTCTCATCTCTTTTTCTTCATTTTTTAAAGACAGTGACTTTTATTGTAAATATAACAGTTTTATTGAGATAGAATTCAAATACCATGTAATTCACTCATTTGAAGTGTGCAATTCAGTGGCTTTTAGTATATTCACACATGAGTGCAATCATCACAGTCAGTTTTAGAACATATTTATTTGTTTTTATTGAGGTGAAATTACGTACCTAATTTGCTATCTTTACTGTTTTTAGGTGTATAATTCAGTGGTGATAAATGCATTTATATTCCTTACTTCTTCTTCTTCTCTCCCTCCCCTGTCTCCTTCCCGGCCTCTGGTAACCGCCATTCCACTCTCTGTCTTCACGAGGTCCATCTTTTTAGCTCCCACATGGGAGTGAGAACGTGCGCTATTTGTCTTTATATACTTGGCTTATTTCACTTAATTTAGTGCCTTCCAGTTCCATCCATGTTGAATGAAACCCATGACAGGGTTTCATTCTTTTTTATGGCTAAATAGTATTCCATTGTGTGTATGTACCACATTTTCTTTATCCTTTTGCCCATTGATGGGTACTTAGGTTGATTCCACATTTTGGCTACTGTGAATAGTGCTGCAGTAAACACGAGAGTGCAGGTATCTCTCTGATATGTAGGTTTCCTTTTGTTTGAATATATACCCAGTAGTGGGATTGCTGGATGATATGGTGGTTCTATTTTTAGTTTTTTGAGGAACCTCCGCACTGTTGTCCACAGTGGCTGTACTGACTTACATTACTACCAAAAGTGTGTGAAGATTCTGCTTTCTCCACATCCTCACCAATGTCTGCTGTTGCATTGATTGATTGATTGATTGACTGATTGAGACAGAGTCTCACTCTGTTGCCCCAGCTAGAGTGCCATGGCGTCAGCCTAGCTCACAGCAACCTCAAACTCCTGGCTCAAGCGATCCTCCTGCCTCAGCCTCCCGAGTAGCTGGGACTACAGGCATGCGCCACCATGCCCGTCTAATTTTTTCTGTTTTTAGTAGAGATGGGGTCTCACTCTTGCTCGGGCTGGTCTTGAACTCCTGAGCTCAAGCAATCCTCCTGCCTTGGCCTCCCAGAGTGCTGGGATTACAGGTGTGAGCCACCACGCCCGGCCTTGCTATTGCTTTTTTGATACAAGCCATTTTAACTGAGGTGAGATGGTATCATACTGTAGTTTTGATCTGCATTTCTCTGATGACTAATAATGTTGAGCATTTTTTCATAGACCTACTGGCCATTTGTATGTCTTCTTTTAAGAAATGTCTATTCAGATCCTTTGCCCATTTTTAATTGGATTTTTTTCTGTTGGCTTACTTGAGCTCTTTATATATTCTGGTTATTAATCCCTTGTCAGATAGATAATTTGTAAATGTTTTCTCCCACTTTGTGGGTTGTCTCTTCCTTTTGCTGTTGCATAAGCTTTTCAGCTCGTTGTGATCCCAATTGTCTATTTTTGCTTTGTTGCCAGTGGTTTTGAGGTCTCACACACAAAAAAATCTTTGCCCAGATCAATGTCCTGGAGTGTTTCCCTAATGTTTTTTTCTAGTAGTTTCATAGTTTCGGGTCTTAGATTTAAGTCTTTAATCGGTTTTGATTTGATTTTTGTATATGGTGAGAGGTGGGCATCTGGTTTCCTTCTTCTGCATGTGGATATCCAGTTTTTCCAACACCATTTATTGAAGACACTGTCCTTTCCCCAGTGTATGTTCTTGGCACCTTTATTGAAAATGAGTTGACTGTAAATGTGTGGATTTATTTTGGGGCTTTTTATTGTTGCATTGGTCTATATGTCTGTTTTTATGCCAGTACTGTACTGTTTTTGTTGCTGTAGCTTTGTAGTAAATTTTGAAGTCAGGTAGTGTGATGCCTCCAGCTTTGTTTTTTTTGCCCAGGATGGCTTTGGCTATTCAGGGTCTTTTGTGCAAGGTTCTCTATAAATTTTAGGAGTTTTTTTTTTTTTTTTCCTTTCCGATTTCTGTGAAGAGATTGTCATTGGTATTTTGATAAGTATTGCATTGAATCCATAAATTGTTTTGAGTAGTTTGTCATTTAACAATATTAATTCTTCCAAACCATGAGCATGGAATATCTTCTTATTTTTTATTTTTTTGTGTCCTCTTCAGTTTCTTTCATCAGAGTTTTATGGTTTTCATTGTGTAGATCTTTCACTTCTTTGATTCATTCCTTTGTATTTTATATTTTTTGTAGCTATTGTAAATAGGATTGCTTTCTTGTTTCTTTTTCAGATTGTTCACTGTTGGTTTATAGAAATGCTACTGATTTTTCTATATTAATTTTATATCCTGATTTTATATTAGTGAATTCATTTTTCAGTTCTAACAGTTTTTTGGTGGAGTCTTTAAGGTTTTCTAGGTATAAGATCATGTTATCCACGAGTGAGGCTGATTTGACATCTTCCTTTCCAATTTGGGTGCCGTTTATTTCTTTCTCTTGCCTAATTGCTCTGGCCAAGACATATTTATGACCCCCAGAAGAAACCCCTTACTCATTCCCCACCTACTCTCAGCCCCTGGCAACCAACCCCTGATCTATTTCTATCAGTATAGATACCTATTCTGGATGTTTCACATAAAGGCAGGTTGGATATCCCTAATTTGGAAATCTCAAATGATCGAAAATCTGAAATTTTTTGAATACTGACATGCTCAAGGGAAGAGCTCATTGGAGCCTTTCAGATTTTTAGATTAGGGATGCTCAACTGGTACATATAATGCACATATTCCAAAATCAAAAAAAACCCCAGAAATTTGAAACACTTCTGGTCCCAAGCTTTTTGGATAAGGGATGCTCAACCTGAAGACTCTGTCAACCTAATAGCAAATGGAGAGACTCTCTAAAGACAATGCTGTTTATTGGGGAATAGGGCACTGCAGCGTAGATACACACACCGTAGTAAATTATGTACATTTTCAGGGAGCTAAAGGAAGACACAGGTTTTTAAAGGAAAAATGAGGATCATGTAATTGTTTTGAAATAATTATCCTTGGCTACAAGGATCAACAATGGTGATACCGGTCAGGGATGGACAGGGGGTTTCTGTGCCAGTGTCTTCGAAGAAGTATTTTTTTGTGTGTAAAGTTGCAATGGCCTTTGCACAAGGTTGTAGTTTTTGCAGAATCTTTTGTGATATTTTTTGTTACCAGGCGTACGTGTGTGAGAATCTTCCCTTCATGGCCTTCTCTGGCTCTGTTTGTCATAGGTTTTTTTTTTATTCTGACAACTTTCACAAATCATATGATACATCGTCTTTGTGTTGTGACTGGTGTCTTCTGCTTACCATGATGTGGCCAGGCTCGTCCCTGCTGTAGCATGTGTCAGGACTTCATTTCTTTGTGTTGCCGAGCACGTCGGCCAGTTGTCTCGTAGACTAGCCTGCCTTCTGGAATCGTCAGTGTTTCCTCACTGGGACGTCTCAATGGAGGTTAGCTCTGAAAGGCTTAGATTCAGGTTTAATGTTTTGGAAAATATACTTTAGAGGTGATGCTGTGTGGTAAGATTAAATTTATTGTGAAGTTTCGCTCCTCATATTTGGTTTACCAAGAAGAGTACTTACTTAAAGTAGCCCGAGTAGAGTAGACATTACTCTACTCGGGCTGACATAACAAATTACCGTAGACTGGGTGGCCTAATCAGCGAGCATTTATTTTTCACAGTTCTGGAGGCTGGAAATCTGAGATCAGGGTGCTGGCAGTGTGAGAGCCCTCTTCCTGGCTTGTCATGGTGTCGTCACATGGTGGGAAGGAAGAGAGCAAGCTCTCTGATGTCTTTTCTTATAAGGTGCACCACGAGGGCCCCACCCTCATGACCTCTTCTAACCCTAATCACCTCCCAAAGTCCCCATCTCCAAATAACGTCACATTGCGGGTCAGAGCTTCACTGTAGGAACATTGGAAGAACCCATTTTAGTCCATAGCAGTTACTATTTGAAAGCCAGTTTTTCCAAAAGTGTTGGCTTCAGGTTTATATGGTCATGACTGCTGGGGTGTGTAGAGCCACCTGGCTGGGGTTTCAGGAGAATCATGACTTCAGTTGGGTTTCTAGAATCTTCATCATGCCTCACTGATGGGTGGTGGAACCACAGCCACATCAGCTGCTCAGTGTGAGCTACCTGAGTGATGGTTTTCCTGCCAGTGTCCCTCAGTGTCACTCTATGAATAAAATAGTCCGTAATTGCTTAGTGTTCTCACATCCTTATGGTGTCAGTCTCAGCAAGCGCTTTGGTCGATGAATGTTTGGTAAGTATTTAACTGGTCAGTTCTGCAGCCTTGTGGATTTTCTAATCAAAACCAAGGTGCTTATAGAAAGAAGGTGAGAGAGGGAGGGGGCAGGGATGAGAGCCGTTCCCCCAGCCCCCGCCATGGTGACGGCAGAGCAGGCCGTGGCGTTGCTGGGCACAGCAGTGTCCTTACTCCACTGGCTGACTCCGTAGGCTGGTGGAC
The DNA here is from genome assembly GCA_963574435.1 of Cheirogaleus major. NCBI lineage: Eukaryota > Metazoa > Chordata > Mammalia > Primates > Cheirogaleidae > Cheirogaleus > Cheirogaleus major. The sequence continues at coordinate 25,512 of CAUYPO010046676.1, forward strand.
ACCTAGCATTCATTTTTGCACGCACAGTGGGTGCTCCGGCATCTTTACCTGAAAATTTCTTTCAGTAAGTGGGAAAGTATTGGAATCCCTTGAAAACAATTCTAGAAATTGGGACATCTACGAATTCTAGTTAGATAAAGAGTTAGTTGACCTGTATTTCTTTTAGGTTTGTCAAAGCAGACTTGGGAACCTAATATCTGTAAATTTTATGATTTCTAGAAGTTACGTAGGTATTTGTTTATATTTTGCTTTTAACCAAATAGCTTTTTTGGGGGGGAGGTGGAGATGGCAGGAGGTTAGGAATATCTCTTTTCACTGCTCCTTGCTTTCTTGTTGCGTGTGTGCCAGGTGACCTTACCTTGTTCAAGGCCTGCGGCCTCCATGACAGTCAGATGTGAGTAAGGTCTGGTAATATGTATTTACAGGTCACAAAATTGTGCTACCTATGCATTCCTTTGCACAACTGAGAGATCTGCATTTTGACCCTTCCAATGCTGTGGTCCACGTGGGTGGCGTTTTGTCTGTTGAGATAACTATGTGCAGTCAGATGCCTGTCCCTGTTCACGTGGAGCAGATTGCTGTCAACGTCCACTTCAGCATCGAGAAAAACAGTTACCGGAAGACGGCTGAGTGGCTTACCAAGCACAAGACATCCAATGGGATTATTAACTTTCCAACTGAGACTTCATCTTTCCCTGCATCCCAGAACAGCTTGCCTGCACTGGAGTTGTATGAGATGTTTGAGAGAAGCCCTTCTGATAATTCCTTGAACACAACAGGGATTATTTGCAGAAATGTTCACATGCTTCTGAGAAGGCAGGAGAGCAGCTCTTCTCTAGAGACACCCTCAGGGGTGACCCTGGAGGAAGGGGCCCACATGCTAAGGTGTAGCAACGTGACTCTGGAACCAGGGCCCAATATGATAAAATTCAGGACTCAGGTATGTGTCCAGATTGGGAAGTTGCCTTCCTAGTTGACAAAGAAGGGCCATATCGAGCTCACAAGGACCGGTCTGAAGTGCGGTGAGAATTGAGTCAGAGTCCTGTTATGTCAGCCCTGTTTTTGTCATTATCCTTAAAGCAAAATATACTGACATTTTATGTTGTATTTATACAATTTTATGGCAGCTGATAGATTTTGAGCAAAGTTCTTAACATAGATATTTGTTTTTAGATTCAATTAGCTTTTTAACTAATTGGATTTTTAGATTTAGTTAGCTTTTCCCCCTGTGTATTAAAATACACTGTTGTTTGTTAAAGTGAGATTTCAAAGGAGGTAGTACACTGGGATGTTAAACCTTATTTTCCTTTTGTGGCTGCCTGGATGTCAAAACCATTGCTTCTGACCCACTCTGACATAAATTGTTCTCTGATGCAGCATATCCTGTAAGTCCCACTAGTTCAAGAGGATTTGGCCTGTGGAAAGTACAGCTGTCTGCCACATGTGTTTTTGGTCTACTCTTAGAGCAGGTCTTAAATCTCATGCCGAATGTCTCCACTAAATACCCTTCAAAGAGAATGCCACACATAAAGTTCATTAAGTTGAAAATACCTTGTTAGAATTGTAAAGTCAAATTTAAGCATCAGTTACTCAGAGAATCATATATTGAGAGATTCTGAGGGCCTTTTTCAGCAGCCCCAGTGCAGGCACACGAGCAGGAAGTGTAGGAGGGGAGAAACAGTCATCCTGTGTTTCAGGGAGATCATGGCACGGCTCTGCCTTAGGCTCCTAATTGTGTGACATCTTTTCAAATGCCTGCTTCTGACCCTAGGCCAGGGAGCCGGGGACGTACACGCTCAGGCAGCTGTGTGCCTCCGTGGGCCCCGTGTGCTTCGTCCTTCCTCACATCTACCCGGTCGTGCAGTACGACGTGTACTCTCAGGAGCCCCAGCTGCACGTGGAGCCTCTGGCCGGTGAGTGCAGTCCCTGGCCACGGTGGCGGTGGCCTCAGAGGACTTTCTGAAATGTTCCAGTGGTTTTTAGTTGTGTCTGCCTTTAAGAGCCATTTTGGGTACCCCGATGGAAATTTTGCCTGGGAACTAACTGACTAAGCCTCTTTTGTTCCTCTGAATACTTGCTTTACTGTAGTTGCTTTCATGTTTAATAAATACAGTGTATCTGAAAATAAGAAAAATAGAGAAATTAGCTGTGAGAGTAGAAAAAAGAAACTCGGAAGTATTTTTTCTTTCTTTCACACAATGCAACAATCAACACAGAAGACGTCTGTGATCAAATGTGTGGGGATTTCTCCCACCGGCAAGCAGTGTTCAGTCCTGCAGTGGACACCAGCTGGGTGTCCTCCAGTCGGTTCCGACACAGTCTACTTGGAGATAGTGCTGGATCCCACAGGCTGGGTGGGGGCTCAGTCCCACAGACCGCCCCTCCCCTAGTGCCAGTGGCAAGCCCCCAGGTTGTTTTGCTTGTGCTTCTGATGAGTTAGAAATTGGACACAGGGAAGCATGTTTACTGGTATATTGTATTCTGTTATGTTATATAATAAAGGACACAGATGAATAGATGCATAGGGCACGGTGTGGGGGAAGGGATCGGAGCTTTCATGCCCTCCTTGGGCAGGCGACCCTCCAGGAACCTCCATCCCACGTGCTCAGCTAGCTGGCAGCTTTCCACATACCATCCTCTTGGGCCTTTTTTGAGACTTCATTACGTAGGCATGATTGATTAAACCTATGGTCCTTGATGATCCAGCCCTTCTCCCCTTCCCTGGAGATTGCAGGGTGGGCTGAACGCCTTGACCCTCTAGTCCTGCCTTGGCCTTTCCTCTGATGGGGGCCCATTCTGAAGCAACCAGTCAGATCATTAGCTTACAAAAAGTCATGACTGTAGAGATTCTAAGGATTTTAGGAGTTAGTATGCCAGGAAATGGGGTTGAAGACCAAATACGTATTTTACAATATCACATTAGCCAAGTATCAGCTAATGTCTGCTACAGAGAGTTTAATAAATACATATAATTTCCTGCTTAGACGTCCATTTCAGAGTTTAAATACTAGATTTAGTTATTCTTCTCAGATTGGAAGTGTTTCCATGAGAGTGTCTGTTAGACTTGACCCTTAGGCATGGCAGTTGGGAAATTCAAAGCCGCTGTCCTTTCTGATAAGTTCCGAGGTTGGAGGAATCAGTGCAATGATTGAAGACCACGTGGCACTTAGACATGAATGAGTGAACGTCTCAGTTGTTTGGGTTGGGAATGATGTGTGTACTTGCTTGTTTCTTCCATTTGGGGAAAAAAAAATCCAGAAAAGCAATTTTTTCTACTTAATCTCCCCATTCTCTCTATTTTTCTGCATTCAAACTTCTCCCATGGCCACCAGCAAAGGCCCTAAGATGCTGACACAGCAGTCAGTCTCGGATGATCCTTCCGTTGGGGGACATTTTGTGACAGGAGCAGAGCTCAGCTGAGTGTGGCCCTGCCTTCCTCTGGAAGCTGTGGCGCCATGCTCGCTCCCTGCCCCGCCTCCCTCTGCTCGCTCCCCTTCTCGATCCTCCGATCTCAGAAACCTCAGCCCATTGCTGCCCCTCCATCTCTATATGGGAGTAAGGGGGGCCATCCCTGCTGTGGACTGAACCAAAGAGCCTGCGACCCTAAACTGAACAGGCCTGAGAACCCTGAGTGCACCGGCACGTTTGAGTCTCCCTCCAGTCCTGCCTTAAGCCTCGTGATCTGACTCTCTCTTACTTATTGCAAGTAAATCTTGTGACCCTAAGAGACACAGTTGCCATCATAATCCCTAGTTCTCTAAACCAGGGTGAGGATAAGACCCCCTCGACTCATAGAGTCCTTTAGTTCCCACTAAGGTCCCCCCTCAACCCTGCAGGACACATCATTGAGAGTAAAAGTTAGGGCGAAGGGAATGGAATTGAGTGAATTTGTGGAGTATCCAAAATGAACAAATGTTTTGTAGTAAAAGAAACAGAGTACCCTTGAACCTTGTAGTAGGCCCTGAATTACCGTTAGTGCTTCTGGTTGGTAGTGATGCTAATTGCTGTCTTTTTCCCTTTAGATAGCCTTTTGGCAGGTATTCCTCAGAAGGTCAAGTTCACTGTCACTACTGGCCATTATACAATAAAAAATGGAGACAGCCTCCAGCTCAGCAATGCAGAAGCCATGCTCATTCTGTGTCAGGCAGAGAACAGAGCAGTGATCTATTCTAACACAAGAGGTAAGGCACCAGCCTCCCGGTCCTGAGGCAGTAGCGTAGGAGTTCCCTCGGCTTTGCCACACACCATGAGAGTGTTAGAGTGACCCTGGTGTTGCTGCCACCCGTGAGCGTGGCCTAACACTTCTGTGCCCTGTGCTATCCTCAGGCGGTGTCTGGAGTCAGCAGTCTGTATGTACCCTGGGGCCCAGCACCTGGGCGGGATGTTTCCTTCGAGGGGAGTAGGCAGGGAGTGGTGTGCCGCCGAGTGGCCAGGCGGCGCTGCTCTGGCTAAGGACGTGGCGAACCACATCACTGGTGGGCCCCTGCTCCGTGCTGTGCCCCACCAGCCTCTGCCCACCCTGCCCCACTCCACCGGTCGGAAGCCCTAGAAAACTTGCATCATCCCCCAGTCCCTGGCCACGAGGAATGGAAAGGGAAAGACCCTGCTCCCTTTCTGAGGAGTGTTGATCTACTGATGGGGTACAGTGGCAGCGGGGACATCTGCAGGCACACACAGGATGTGGGTGGGCCACATGGGGAGTGCCCTTGTGCTGTCTTCAGATGGAGAGCGGTGACAGCTGTCTGGGCTCTGCCCGCCGCGCTGTGGCCCTCTGTCTTGAGGGTTTGTTCCTGGGTTTTCCTGCCTTTCCCTCCACCACAATCCGTCCACGTGCAGAGGAGCAGGAGGAGTTGGCTGCAGCCCCACTGCTGGGCCCATCACCTACTAGAAGTGAACAGAAAAATGAAATAGAGGGGAACGTGTTTGCAGTGACTTTCTCTGTCTTTCGTAGAACAGTCTTCCAACGCATCGCTCCGGATTCAGTCCTCCGACAAGGTCACGAGCATCAGTCTGCCCGTTGTGCCCGCCTATCACATGATTGAATTTGAACTGGAAGTCCTCTCTTCACCTTCAGCCCCAGCACCCAGAGGGGAGAGTGACCTTCTGGGGACGCCGGAGCCCCATTGGAAGCATAAGGACAAGCAGAAGACTGGCCCCTGCATGGTCACCACGGACCACAAAGTGAGGAGGGGCTGTGGAGTAGCTGGGCCTGCAGTGGCGGCGCCCGCCTGTCCTGCCTGCTGCGAACGGTGGTGCGGCGGCGATGCCGAGCTCCCGAGCGTTTGTGCCTGCGAACCCCCATCTTGCCAGGACACAGACAGACAGGCTCTCACGTTCCCAACCGAGAGGACAGGAAGTTTACCGCAGGAGCTACGCTGGTAGCCTCGGCGTGAGGGAGCTGACTCTGGGCCGCCGTCTGCTGTGCCTGTGGGCAGGCGGGGGGAGGTGTGTGTTGTGCTGTGCTTCGGTGTGTGTCCACTGGAACGTCACGTCAGACGTAGCCAGGAGGAGCTCTGTCATGGTAGGCGTTGGTGCTGGTATTTATCGCCAGTTGTCTGAGAGAGACGTGGTTTGGCCCCAGACTGCGTTGCTGGCATCGTGTTTCTCTGAGGTGGACCGCGGCTTGTGACAGAGACAGCGGATCTGAGGGCGCTTTTGACAGCCGGGGCTGCAGTGTATGGAGCCCCAGGATAAAAGGGTAGGGACAACCACCTTTCACAGCAGAAAATTATCACACAGGTCCACACCTAAGAATAATGTTGTAATTTTCAGTTCTTGAAGAGTTAAACAATCTCTTCCCCTTGTCTCATAAAGAGGTTCCTGAGCAAAGGTGACGCTGGCTGGCTGCCGTAGGAGCACTTAGCGCTGAGTTCATGCGTTTCATGCAGGAGTGAGAGGGAGCTGGAGACCTGTCAGGTCTTTGAGGGGACTGACAGCTTTGTGCACGTGGCGCCCCCCATTGGCTGCTTTCCAGTGACATGTTGGCCTCAGCTGGGTTCAGTGCTTAGATGCTGCTGGTCACTGATTGATTAGTGTCACCTGGGTGTATGTGACTAAGGCACTTTGTCATAGCGTCCTGTATGTTAAAACACGTCTGGCATCACAGCTCCACGTGTGTGGGAACAGGAGGTGGGTCTGCTGCTTTTGAAGGTACCTGTGCTCTGTAGCCATAGAGACCCTTCTGGTGACCTGTGGGCATCCTGCCAGTTCTGCGTGTGTTTTCTGTGAACACAGCTTCCTGTTTCTGCTGTGTGTATGTTTGATAGGGTGTTGCTTTCTGAACAGTGAGTGGTGAAGCCACAGTGACATGTCTGGGAATGGGCAGCCGCTGCAGGTGTGGCTGGGTGGTGGCGGTGGCCGCACCGTCTGTCAGGCGAGTGGGCTGAGTATGTGTCCTCTGCTTCTTCCCCAGGTGTCCATTGACTGCCCGTGGTCCATCTACTCCACTGTCATCGCACTGACCTTCAGCGTGCCCTTCAGGACCACGCACTCCCTGCTGTCCTCTGGAACGCGGTGAGGGAGGCCTGGTGGGCAGGCCCTGGCTTCCTTCCCAGGACTCTCCTAAGTGGAGACTGTTTATGTTCAAAGCTTGGCCTGAGAGATAACTAAGGATATTTTCTTACATAGCCACAATGCTGTAGTCCATCTATAAAAATTCACAGTAATTCCCTGGTGTCCTGTGACGTCCAGTCCATGTACAGGTTTTTCCAGTTATCTCAAAGATGACTCTTTACAGTTGATTTGTGTGATTCAGGGTCTACACAAAGTCTCCATTTCACTACTAGGTCTCTTATTGTGCCTCTTTCCCTGTTTTTTAAGCCACTGACTTGTTGACACACTCAGGTCAGTTGTCCTCTGGAAGTTCTGCTGTTCTGGATTTGACTGGTGGCATCTTCATGGGTTTGACTAGTTCCCCTGTCCTGTGTCTCTCGTCAGTTGCTGGTTGACCTGTGGAGCGGGGTTTTTCACCTCGGCACTGCTGACTTCTGGGGCTGGACGGTTCCTGCTGAGGGGCCATCCTGAGCACTGTAGGGTGTTGGGCAGCACCCTTGGGCTCTCCCACTGGGCCCCAGGAGCACTCCTTACCCCTAGTTGTGACAGCCACAGATGTCTGTGGACATTGCCCAGTGTCCCCTGGTACAGGTCAGATTGTCCCAGTTGAGAACACCTGCGCTAGAGTCTCGATTAGACTCCAATTCGGTTTTGAGCGAGACAGTTTGGAGTGGTGTTGAGTGCTCACGTTTCACTACATCAGCAGACCCCTGGTGTCTAGTTGTCCCACCCTGGGGATGACGCTAGAGGCTCGGGGTACTGGCCCGGCCTCTCGCTGTCACGTTCCCTTTTGCTTTCATCTGTTGATGACGGTTGGATAATTTGGAAACAAAAATGTCAGAACCACATTCAGAATGGAATATTATACTGGCAGCTCTTTTTTCCCTTCAAATCACAGCAAGAGAACTGTAGGTCTTAGTGGTTAAAAATATCAATAATCTCTAAAAGAACCTGAGGTGCTTTATTAAGGAGTTATTTTTTTTATTATTTTTTTTAAATTTTCTTTTTTCTTTTTTTTTTTTTTTTTCGAGACAATCCTGTTCACTCTGAAGGAGTTATTTTTTAAAACTCTACCTGTAATGGTAATTAAGGTGAGCCCTGAAGTTTTCCAACAAGCAATCATTACTGCTAGTGGTGGAGAGTAATCACTGCTCTCTCCTGCATAATTCATCGCAGTCTAGCTTGTGTTTAGCATGATCAGTTATAATCATTTAATAATCCTGTACCAGGAACAGAATAGTTTTGATTCATTTTCCCACAGAAATACCGTATTTCCCCCAAAATAAGGCAGGGTCCTATATTTATTTATTCCTCAAGAAGACACCCTAAGGCTTATTTTCAGAGGATGTGTTATTTTCCCCTCAAAGCCTCAGCTTGCAGCACGCACAGAATGGCCGGGACCTGAGAGGGGGAGATGATCTTGTTGGTGGGGCTTTCCCGTCACCTCTGGGATGGTAGCTGTCACGATGGGGCAGATGAGCAGGGCTGCTCGTCGTCTTTACCGATTCGCAACGAAATGCATGGGTTGTTCAGATACGCTGCGTAGCCACGCCCATCACTAGGTCTTATTTTCAGGGTAGGGCTTTTATTGCACAAATGCTTAGAAATCCTGCTAGGGCTTATTTTATGGGTAGGTCTTATTTTCAGGGAAACACAGTAGCTTAAGAAGATTTGTTGTTTTCATGTGAAATCAAAAGTAGAAACATTTGCAACAATTTACTCGGATTTTGCCTTGTCACTGTTTTGGTTCCCATTAGAGAGAGTCTCCTTAACAAAGCTAAAATATATTTAATAAAGTTTTAAAATGTCAAAATCACATTTCTTGTTTTTCTGCTTTAGGAAATATGTTCAAGTTTGCATCCAGAATTTGTCGGAACTTGACTTTCAGCTGTCAGATAGTGACCTTGTTGACACTGGGGATGGCACCGACCTGCAGCTGATGCCACTGAACACGCAACCCCAGCAGGTAAACCACTTGCTGGACCTGAGCGTCAACTTCTCAGCAGAGAACTGGTGTGTGAGATGTAGGATCTGCAGTGTTTTTGATGAAAGTGACACCATGTGTTTGGAGACTTAGCCTTTAGCCACAGAGAGCAGTCTCGCTGCCAGTTAGCAGAAGCTCCTGCGTCAGTGCCTGCGAGACTGCTCTCGCACTAGAGCAGTGCTGGCCGCGATGCCCATCTTCCCGTTTGACTTGTGGAACACGTGGGCTTACTGTGGGCTGAGTGGCAGGATGGATCAGGAAATAGAGTGGTACCTATATTTTTAGAATTAAATCTTACACTTTTCCTACTCTATGCATAGATTTATGCAAATGCAAGCTTGTGTTTGAACCTGCTGTTGGTTGCATGGACACCATCACTCACAGGAAATGGAGACTGGTCCATTCTGCCTGTAATTAAATGTTGCCTGTGCCAGAGGAAGAACTCCTGTGTTGGTGGAGCTTTGTAAGGAGTCACGTTCATGGCCATGCTGCCTGGCTCAATCCTGACCTTGCTTTTTATGTCTGTTTTTCATGTGTGTTTTTAGACAGTAAATGCTGAGTCAAAGAAGATCAAAGGTTTTCTTAATGGACATTTATATCTTTAGCATTTTCAAAGGATTTTTCCCCACCAATACTTGACTACTTTCAAATCTAACCTGATCTGTCACTATACTTATAGGTGTGGACTTTATGTGTCTTGGTGGTGTTTGGTTCATACATTAGGTTGTGCTAGTTCCTAAATTAATTTAATGTTAAATATAAAATAATCGGCATGGATGTAAAGATGCCCTGTCTGTCTGTCTGTCTGTCTGTCTGTCTGTCTATCTATCTATCTATCTATCTATCTATCTATCTATCTATCTATTTGAGACAGAGTCTCACTCTGTTGCCCAGGCTGGAGTGCAGTGGCATCATCATAGCTCACTACAACCTCAAATTCCTGGGCTCCAGCGATCCTCCTGCCTCAGCCCCTTGAATAGCTGAGACTACAGGTGTGCACCACCATGCCTGGCCAATTTTTTTTTTTTTTTTTTTCTTCATAGAGACGGGGTCTTGCTGTTGTCCAGGCTGGTCTCAAACTCCTGGCCTCAAGCAGTCCTCCCACCTCTGCCTCCCAAAGTGTTGGGATTACAGGTGTGAGCCACCACACCTGGCCAAGATGTACTTTTTAATTGGTTGTTGACATTTTCCCCTGTTTTGGAGATGTATGGGATATTCCATATGTAAATTATTAAATATTCTTTAAGCTTCTGTTTTATGATCCCCTGTGCTGTGAAGCTTATGGAATAATAACAAATTAAAACCTTTATACCAGTTCTGTGCAGTCTTCCCTGAGCAGAGCCAGGCAGGAGGAGCCAGGGTGGTGGTGGGCACTGCAGGACAGCAGGGCGGCATGCTCGGGGGGACCTCTGTCCTGCCTTCCCTTTGCATGAGGCGCGCTGTCTCACTGCAGTGTTTGTTTCATCTCTGAGGCTTGTGGCACTGTGTGTACAATGACGGCAACTCTCTTTGCAGCGTATCTATAGCAAGCAGTCGGTGTTCTTTGTGTGGGAATTGAAGTGGACACAGGAGCCCCCCCCTTCTCTGCATTGCCGCTTCTCCGTGGGATTCTCCCCAGCTTCCGAAGAACGGCTGTCTATCTCCTTAAAGCCGTATACTTACGAATTTCGAGTGGAAAATTTTTTTGTACGTAATGTATTATTTTTGGGAGGGGTCTGGGGTGGGAAAATGAAAGATGGCGTCATGCTCTTTATTACCTGAACCATCAAATAGACAAATTCTTTCCATATAATGAAGCAGCAGCTCAGGGAAGCTAGTTAATTCTCGGGGTAGTTGAATCACTGGTCCTTCTCAGGTGACATGCCTGAGACGCCTGCACTCCTAGTGGCATCTCTAAGATGAGTGTTCATCATTCGGAAAGCCCAGACTCCTTTTCTCTAGTTTTTTAGAAGAAAAACTGGAAATATTAAGAGAATTTGCTTGTTGAATATTGTGAAGATTTCTGTATAACCGCTGCATCTTTTGGGCAGAAACCAATTTAAGTGTGGAGCTAAAAATAACATTTGAGCTAGGTATGGATACAGTTGTGTTTTGTGTTTATTTAGAGAGATTATTTGATTTAGTGTTGTGTAATTTTGAGATATTTCCTTTTCTTCTCTTTACTACTTAAAATTGTCAGTGTTTTATTTGAAGTGTTTGTGTTTGTAGTTTTTGATATTAGTAGTTTTCTTCTCTGCCTTCTTCCAACCAAAACAGACTAATTGTTTTGGCCTTCATGTTTTATTTAATGATCCTTATTAGCCTTAGAGTGCCGAACATACTTACCAGCATAATTTATCTTTTTGTAATATAAACAGATGCCTTTTAGTTGTGTTAATGGCAGCTGACCATTAAATCATTAGTATGTTAAAGAGTCTGCATAAATGTAATCTGTTTGCTTATTGCAGATTTCACTGTTGTTCATTTTCTATCTTAATTTGGAGAGGTAGAAAAAAAGAGTATAGAAAGAATTTCCCTTTAGAACTGTGTAAGCCGAGTAAAGGGCCAGAGAAAAATACCTGTTGGATTGTTCTTTTCAAAACTGATATTCTGAGGCTCTGAAATATAGATAGCACTTAAAATTTTTTTTTTAAATTGTTATGGGTACATAATCTTTATAGGGTACACATGATGTTCTGATAGAGGCATACGATGTGAATGAGTCAAATCAGGATAATAGTCCTCACTCTCTCCTCCTCTCGACCCTAGACAACCACTAATCTGTAGGCAAGTATGTCTCCATGGGTTTGTCTCTTCTGAACATTTCGTGTAAATGAGATCATATTACATGTGATGTTTTTGTTATTGGCTTCTTTTACTTAGCATAATGTTCTTAATGTTCATCTATTTTTGAGTATCTGTCAGTACTTCATTCCTTTTCACGACTGAGTATTATTCCATTGTGTGGATATGCCACATTTTATCTATTAGTGCCGCTAATCCGAGTTCTTTCCATTTTGGGGCTATTATGAATAATGACACTATGAAAAAAATGTATGTACAAATTTTTATGTGGACATGTGTATTTGGCTCTCTTGGGTAAGTTCCTAAGAGTGGAATGGCTGGATCACATTGTGACTCTGTGGTTACCCTTTTGAGAAACCGCCAAACTGTTTTGAAAGAGGCTGCGCCACTTCACATTCTCGCCAGCAGCGTATGGGGCTGGAACGGCGAGAGTTCCAATTTCTGCACATCTTTTGATTACTGCAGTCTCAGGGGCTGTGAAGGGATCCCTGGCTTTGGTTTGCATTTCCCTCATGGCTAGTGGTGGTTGAACATCCTCTATGTGCTTGTTGGCCGTTTGTGTATCTCTCTGGAAGGATGTCTATTCAGATCTTTTGCCCGTTTTTAAATAGGGTTATTTGTCTTTTTGTTATTGAATTGTAAGTTCTTTATATATTCTGGATATGAGTTCCTTATATATGATTTGCAATTATCCTCTCCCATTCTGTGAGTTGTCTTTTTACTTTCTTGGTGGTGTCCTTTGAAGCACAGAAGTTTTAAATTTGGTGAAGCCCAGTTTCTCTCTCTCTCTTCTGTTGGTTGAATTATTGGTTTTGGATCTAAGAAATCATCACTTAATCCCAGGTCAAAAAGATTCCTCCTGCATTTTCTTCTAAGATGTTCATCGCTTCGGCACTCATGTCCAGGTCTGCGGCGCACTCTGCGTCAGTCTGTGAGTGGTGACGGGGGTCCTCACTTGCTTCCCCCTGGGGCTCATCGCCGTCCCAGTGCCGCTCTTTCCCTCGATGGTCTTGGCCCCTTTGTTGGAGGTCAGTCATTCATAAATGTTAGAGTTTCTCTCTGAAGAGGTTTCTTATTTCTAGTCCCTGTACCTGCGGCCCCCACAGCTGCTGTCAGGTGAGGGGCGCCCGCTGCTGCCCTGTGATGCAGCGTCTTCCTCAGCCACCCCCGCCCCCAAGTGCAGGCAGAGGCAGCGTCCTCGGACACGCACTCCCGAGCAGACTCCTTCCAGCGCTGAGGTGGATCCTGCGCGGGCTCTTGCTGGGCTCAGAAGCAGCCCAGCTGCCCCTCTGGAAGCTGCTGGAGTGGAGGGGACGTTTCAGCGAGCTGCAGCCGTGCTGCCACTCTTCCCTGTCACTTTTCCCTTTCCTCTCGCTGCCCCTGCCCCCAGGGCCTGAAGGCTGCCCCTCCCCCCAGGGCCTGAAGGCTGCCCCTCCAGGCAGAGGGTGTGCACGCACACACATCTGTGTATTGGCGCGTCCTCTGTGCCCTGGAAAATCCCAGCATGGCCCCTCTTCAGATCGGTACAAGTTTGTGCCATCTCGGAACAGATTTTGGGAATTTGATAGGAAAATCACCTAGAAAGGCCTAAGGGACTATTGGTTAGCTCTGTTAATGCCTAAAAAAATGTTTTATTTTGGCATCAGGCTTTGGAAAAATACTTTACATTTGGAAATCTCTTATTTGAACATTTTACAATACCAGCAGAACACTTCTGAATCAAGTCATATTGTGATTATTTCATAGGTATGTTAGACGGAAGAGTGCTGACTTTAGAAGTGAAACTGCTGGCGTGCGGTGGCGGGTGGTTTGGTCCTTGCTGGTTGTGGTGATGGTAAATAAGCACGTGTGAGTGCCGCTGAGGATAGAGTGATTGTGGAGAGAGTAGGTGTGGACTGAATCGGATGCCATGAAGGAATTCATGTTAATTCTGCTAGTTGTGGCAATGCCATTGTGTTTTGGTGGGAAAATGTCTATGTTTTCTGCGATGGGTACTGAAGCGTGTGGGCTGAAATGGCAGGTGTCTGAAGTTTGCTCTGAGGCACCTCAGGCAGGTACAGCGATGCAGGTCAAAGGTCAGTGAAGTGAGTGGAGCAAAGTGTTGGCAGTCTGGGTCTGGGTGATGGGCGTGTGGAGGTCACCGTGCTGTCCATTCGTCTTAAGCTTGAAAATATCCACAACTCACAAAAAGGTTTTAAGGCCCTAGAGTTGGGTTGCAAGAATATCGTGTCAGCAGTGGGGTCCTGAGAGCAAGCGACCGCTATTGCTCTTCTGCCGCCAAGGTGACAGATGTCTTTCTTTGGGGCTCCAGGTCTGTGGGCAGCTCCATGTTTGCCTTCTGTTGCGTTTCTTAAGACTGTTCAGATACATTTTCTTGGAACTTTTCTCCTCCTCTCCTGCCTAGACATTGTATAACGTGAAGGCTGAGATACTCCCCCCTCCGGGGACGGAATACTGCAGGACAGGCTCGCTCTGCTCACTGGAGGTGTCGATCACACGGCTCTCGGACCTCTTGGAGGTGGATAAGGACGACGCGCTGACAGAATCTGAAGACTATTTCTCGACAAAGCTGATGTACGAAGGTAGGTTAGAGGCTTCTTTTCTCCTAACTTCTGTCATAATCCAGTGCTTTAAGTGAGCGTTCCCTGTCTTTCACAAAATGTAGTGTTCCTTATCTAAAGAGGTGTTATTCTCGAGTTAAAAGAGCTTGTTTGACGTAATAGTTTCATCATATGACAAGGTCTTAAGCTCACCAGATGTTGAACTTGGTTATTGTGGAGCATTCGTACCAGTGTTTACCCAGCAATTGCTGGGCTCGGTGCTGAGAATACAGTGGCGACGCCCCTTCCTCTAGACGTGCGGTTTGGGGTCTTTGTGCTGCTCCTGAGCAGAGTTCGAACTCCGCTGCGTCTCACTCAAGGCTTCCACGGCCGCGCCTCCTGCCCATTCCCTCCAGCCTCGCCACCCACTCTTGTGGCCCCCCATGTGCCCAGGCCACATGGCCGTTTCCCCCTCTTCCCCTTCTCTCCAGCCCCCCCTAGCCTTCTTCAGAGCTCTGCTGCTTTGGCCTGGCGTTCTCAGAGTTTTTGGTTTGGGGACCTTTTATGCTCAAATAATTGAGTAGCCAAACATTTATTTATTAATTTACTTTAAAACAATAACAAGTTTTCTGCCATCTTGGAGCCTGTGGAAGTCTGCTGGGAACAAGACTTCCAAAAGGCAAATATGTCTGGAAGGCTGTGATCGAAGGCCATTTTTGCTGGCTATAAGCGCGATCTCCGGAACCAAAGAGAGCACACAGCTCTTCTTAAAATTGAAGGTGTTTATGCCCGAGACGAAACTGAATTCTATTTGGGCAAGAGATGTGCTTATGTGTACAAAGCAAAGAACAACACAGTGACTCCTGGTGGCAAACCAAACAAAACCAGAATAATCTGGGGAAAGGTAACTCGGGCCCACGGAAACAGTGGCATGGTTCGTGCCAAATTCCGAAGCAACCTTCCTGCTAAGGCCATTGGACACAGAATCCGTGTGATGCTGTACCCCTTAAGGATTTAAACTGATGAAAAGTAAATAAATAAAAGTGGATTTGTAAAAAAAAAAAAAAGAAAAAGAAAAAATTAGCCGGGCATGGTGGTGCATGCCTGTAGTCCCAGCTACTCGGGAGGCTGAGGCAGAAGGATTGCTTGAGCCCAGGAGTTTGAGGTTGTTGTGAGCTAGGCTGACGCCAAGGCACTCTAGCCCAGACAACAGAACAAGACTCTGTCTCAAAAAAAAAAAAAAAGCACCATGGGAGAAAGGAGAAAGACAGACAATTCCCTGGGCTCCCAGAAAAGGTGGCTTACAAGCCACACCTTGCATGAAAGAATGTGGATGGGAGGGTTGTGCAGAAGGGGGCAGTGGGGTTTGGAGTGACTGGATCTTAGGGGGGTGATGGTGGCAAGAGATGAGTGGGGAGATGTAGGAGGACTAGGACAGGCTGTGCTGAGGAGTTTGGACTTGACCCTGAAGTCAAAATGAGCCATGGTCCTGCTGCACGTGTAAGAAAAAAAAGAAAAAGAACCATGGAACGGGTTAAGCAGTGGCGGGACAGAGTCACACTGGGTGCCTTAGAATGTCTCTCTGGCCTCTGGTTAGACACAATGGGCGGAACAATTGTATCCATCTCTGCTCTTTCTGGAGCCCCAGTAATATGACAGTAATGATTCTGTGTGTGTCTCACGCAGCCACAGAACAAAAGAGTGAAAGCAGCAGGAGAGAGAAGTGAACCAACTTTTGACTGCCAGGAGCAGATGAACAGGCAGTGACAGTGACTGACCTTTCCTCAAGCATCTCTGTATCCACAGCGCCGGGCAGTGCAGCGTCTAGCACGTGGTAATTTGTTGAATGAGAAAGGGAGATATTAAAATACTGACTAGAAGTTTTGTGATTTGTGAGTAAGGACCGAGCAATTTCATTGGAGGACACACACACACACACACGCAGTGTCAGAGTTTATAGGTCTTAGAAGCTGGTCAGTTTCTCTAGAGAAGAACCTTGCTGTTGGGGAAACTGAGGCAACAGATGTTAAATAGTCTCTCCAAGGTCACATAGACTGGTGATAGAGCAAGGTTTCAAACCTATGGCCAGTAAAGATATGATTACTAATCAAAGAAATGTAAACTGAAATCACAATAAAATACCATTTTACACCCACTGGATTGGAAAAAAAATTTTAATATGGCAATACCAAGCGTCAGTGACAATGTAAAGCAATAAGACCTTAATCTCTCCTGGGAGAATCAATTGATACCATCATTTTGAAAACAACTTGTCTATGTCTGCTAAAATTAAAGAGTTTAATACCCAGTGAAACCAGGAAACATTACTAGAATATCCACAGCAGCACTGTTTATAATAGCAAAAGTCTGGGAAAAAACCCAAATGCCCAAATGTTTACCAAGAGAATGGATAAACAAATTATAGTATCATCATGTAGTAGAATATTACACAGCAAGAAAATGGAATAAACTACAGCTGCACAGTCAATATGAATAAATTTTACATAGTGTTGGGGGAAAAAAGTCACAGAATAGACTGGGCATGGTGGCTCATGCCTGTAATCCCAGCACTTTGGGAGGCTGAGGTGGGAGGATTGCTTGAGGCCAGGAGTTCAAAAGCAGCCTGAGTTTCACCTTACGGTTCATAGGAAAAAAAAAAAAAAGAAAGAAAGAAAGAAAGAGCAGCCTGGGCAACACAGCAAGACCCTGTCTCTAAAAAAAATTTTTTAATTGGCCTGGCGTCATCATGCACACTTGTACTCCTAGCTACCCAGAAGACTGAGGCAGGAGGATCACTTAAGCCCAGACATTTGAGGTTATAGTGAGTGATGATCATATCACTACACTGAGACACATCAAGACCCCGTCTCAAAAACAAACAAACAAAATCACAGAATAAATGTGATACCATTTACTTAAGTTCAAACACATCCATCATTTAAGGATGGAGATACACACACACACACACACACACTTAAATATATACACCCAGGGTGACCAGTAAATGAGAATTAATATTATCACCCTTTATAGCATATATCTATATTATATATTCTTTGTGTGCATGGAATATTTCATAATTTTAAAATGAAAGCTAAGATCCATCACAGAGGCTAAAGGTGTTCAGCTGAAAGACCCATGTCCAAAGAGAATTATCTGTGAGCCTGATCTCCCCTAACTGCCGCTGCCCTTCCTCAAAGAGTGCTAGGAGGCCGGGCCTGGTGGCTCACGCCTGTAATCCTAGCACTGTGGGAGGCCAAGGCAAGAGAACCTCTTGAGGTCAGGAGTTCGAGACCAGCCTGAGCAAGAGCAAGACCCCCATCTCTACTAAAAATAGAAAATATTAGCCGGGCATGGTGGTATGCTCCTGTAGTCCCAGCTACTTGGGAGGCTGAGGCATGAGGATCACTTGAGCCCAGGTGTTTGAGGTTGC
This sequence comes from Cheirogaleus major, assembly GCA_963574435.1. Taxonomy (NCBI): domain Eukaryota; kingdom Metazoa; phylum Chordata; class Mammalia; order Primates; family Cheirogaleidae; genus Cheirogaleus; species Cheirogaleus major. Next base: position 42,805 of record CAUYPO010046676.1, read on the forward strand.
TGTGAGCTAGGCTGACACCATGGCACTCTAGCCCCGACAACAAAGTGACACTGTCTCAAAAAAAAAAAAAGAGCACTAGGAGACTCACCAATTGTTCTGTTTTAAATGGAAATTTATAAATAATTACTTTTGGAATTTCTTAAAAATAGAAATTAGAAGAGATACCATTAATGACAGGAAGCCCAGGGTCCCCATGAGAGTTGAGGGGCAGCAGGGAATCGACGCTGGGTGGTAGGCATGACGAGGCAGACACTTGGGAAACAGCGGGAAGCACAAAGTACCCACGTCTCACCGAGCAAGACAGGAACCACTGGGCTTTGTAGAGCATATTCTTCACCAGCCCCTCCACACACTTGTCATGTTTAACTAGCTGGTTGTATTAATTTGGTTAATAACATTGAATGTTGACTGAAATGTAGTTGGGTAGATTTACCTATCCTGCATTTTTAAATGAAATACAAAGTTGTTGGAAGGGTTTTGAATGTACAGGCAGCATGCTGTCTGCTGTGGAGTGCTGCTCAGAATACTGCGTTGTGGGCCGGGTGCAGTGGCCCACGCCTGTAATCCTAGCACTCTGGGCAAGAGGATCACTTGAGATCAGGAGTTCGAGACCACCATGAGCAAGAGCAAGACCTCATCTGCACTAAAAATAGAAAAAATGAGCTGGGTGTGGTGGTGCACACCTGTAGTCCCATCTACTCTGTGGGATCTGTGGGAGGCTGAGGCAGGAGAATCGCCTGAGCCCAGGAGTTTGAGGTTGCAGTGAGCTACAATAATGCACTACACTGTAGCCAGGGCAACAGAGTGAGACTCTGTCTCAAAACAAAAGTTCTCAAAGTTCAAATATTTTTAAAAAGAGCACTGTGATAATGTGGTGTGATTCTAGACAACAGTGGACCTACCTTCCACAGAGATCACACCCACGTGTCGCCTTCGGCTATTCATTTCTGGTCCAAAGAACCAACTGTTTTTGTTGATAGAATAGCATTCAATACTGCGAAAGGGGTCACCAGATCCACCTCGACCACCTACACAAAACAGCACACCTAAAGGTAAAGCCAAAAAATACAGATCAAAATCACAGCTGCCAAGAATTGTTTTAAATTATAGTGTGGAAAAATATTTAGAAAGTCAAAACTTTGAGTAACAGCAAAAAAAAAAAAAGTATCTGGATACTATTCAATGTTGTTATGTTACTAGAAATCTAATTTTCTTTCTTTCCCCCTAATTTGAACTTCTCAAATAGAGTACATTAGCTATCTGTTTCCATTACAATGGTTTATACCCTCGCCTACTCTGTAAAATTGCTCTTGCTAAAGGTCATAACAAAACTAATCAACTCCTAAGTTAATTTCTTACTGAACACAATTGCAACATTTGATATGCTGATCATCCTGTTTTGGGGGAAATACCTATCTTACTTTCTTTTTTTTTTTTTGAGACAGAGTCTCACTCTGTTGCCCGGGCTAGAGTGCTGTGGCGTCAACCTAGCTCACAGCAACCTCAAACTCCTGGGTTCAGGTGATCCTCCTGCCTCACCCTCCCGAGTAGCTGGGACTACAGGCATGTGCCACCATGCCCGGCTACTTTGTTCTATATATTTTTAGTTGTCTGATTAATTTCTATTTTTAGTTGAGATGCGGTCTCGCTCTAGCTCAGGCTGAGCTCAAACGATCCTCCCGCATTGGCCTCCCAAAGTGCTAGGATTACAGGCGTGAGCCACCACGCCCAGCCTATCTTACTTTCTTGATCTCTATAAAATCAAAGTCTCCTTTATCTCTAATCATTTCTTTCCTTCTTTCTTTGTTTTCCATGTTCCATCCTTTGCCCATTTCTCACCTACTTTATGCTCACACAGAAAAAGTTCATCCTTTTGTTTTAGATTCATTATTACCTTCCACTCTACATTTCTAAGTCACATTTCCACTTGATGACCCAGAAGCACCTCAAACCCAACATGTTCAAAAGGAAACAACCAAAGCACCTCTTCCTCCCCTGTGGTGTCCTACCTCTCCCTCTCCATTCCCACTGCCACTGACAGTGCAGGTCATCGTCACCTACTACCCAACTACAGCGAAATCCTGTCCTCTCTTATCACTTGGTACTTTTTGCTTTTGGACTGTCAACAAAGCAAACTGATTAAAAGGCTCTTTCGATAGCTTTGTAACATTTCCTACATGAACAGCTCTCAAAAACTTTAATGAATGCTACTAAATTATACACTTCAAAATGGTTTAAATGATTTTAAAATTATTTATAATTTTATGTTATATATACTTCACCATAATTTAAAAAAAACCACACACTTTCACTTTAGTGTGTTTCAGAATTACCTGGAGGCATAAAACAGACTGCTGGGCCTGACTCCCAGAGTTTCTGATTCAGTAGGTTTGGGGTAGGTCTAGGAATTTGTATTTCTAACAAGTTCCCAAGTGAATGCCGATGCCGCTGGTCAAGGGGCGACCACTTCCTTCACACTTTGAGAAGCACTGACCCCCTTACAAAGTAAATCCTTAGCACAGCATAAAGGACTCCCAGAACTTAACCCAATCAATCGCCTTCCCCCCCCCTCAAACTTCATGCTCCTGCCAACATGCATACAGTGCTCATCCCTGGTATTCCTATAGCACTTTTGGTAACTCACATTCACTTAATAAACAGTATTGAAATGATCTATTATGCTGACATCTGTCACCAGAATCTAAGCTAGGTTAAGACTGTGTATTAAGTATTTATGCACTAACAAGAACTAGTACAGTGCCTGGCATGTACATGGCATTCGAAAAATGTAAAATGAACTGAACATCCCTTATCCTAACTGGTACCCAAAAGAACATCTACTTGTTATTCAAAACTAAAGCTGAGATCTACTTTCTTTATAAAACCTTTTCTGACTGTTCCAAGGTAAAAATAACCAGTTTGTGCATCCCACTATACCTTGGGATTATATAAATGCACCAGTAATACTTTAGAGCATTTATTTATTTAAATGTCTATTTCCCTACACCAGACTACAAGTTCTTCCAAAATAAGGCTGGCTATATTCTATCCATGTCTGCATTTCTAATGTCTAACCCAAAGCCCTCCACACAGTAGGCACTTATAAATGTTTATTGAACAACTGTATAAATGAATAACCAGAAATCACTTCTGCTATCTTTTCCAACTAATTCAATATTCTTTATTATTATTATTTGAGACAGAGTCTCACTCTGTTGCCCAGGCTAGAGTGCCATGGGGTTGGCCTAGCTCAAACTCCTGGGCTCAAGGGATCCTCCTGCCTCAACCTTCCAAGTAGCTGGGACTACAGGCGTGTGCCACAACACCTGGCTAATTTTTACTATTTTTAGTAGAGGCAGGATCTCACTCTAGCTCAGGCTGGTTTCGAACTTCTGAGCTCAAGCAATCCTTCCACTTCCACCTCCCAGAGTGCTAGGATTACAGGCATGAGCCACCACACCTGGCCAAATTCAATATTCTAAGTCAGAGAAATTTAAAGGAAGAGACTATAAAGATCATTTAGTCAAATTGTTTACTTCAGCTACATAGGTCACCTAGGAACATGGCATGAAAGATAAAGAGACTAAAGTAGGCCGGGCGCGGTGGCTCACGCCTGTAATCCTAGCACTCTGGGAGGCCGAGGCAGGCGAATCGTTCAAGGTCAGGAGTTAGTTCGAAAACAGCCTGAGCAAGAGCGAGATCCCGTCTCGACTAAAAATAGAAAGAAATTAATTGGCCAACTAAAAATATATAGAAAAAATCAGCCGGGCATGGTGGCACATGCCTGTCATCCCAGCTACTGGGGAGGCTGAGGCAGGAGGATCGCTTGAGCCCAGGAATTTGAGGTTGCTGTGAGCTAGGCTGACGACACAGCACTCTACACTGGGCAACAACAGAGTGAGACTCTGTCTCAAAAAAAAAAAAAAAAAAAAGAAACTAAAGTAAAAAGATCAGGATGCAAATCTTTTCTCTATTTCTCTGTGTAGCTTTGAGCACAGAGACTAATTCCTAGTCTCCTTTCCATAAAATGGAATAACATCATCTATCTCATAATGAGGGTCGAATCCTTCACTAAAACCTACTACACAACGTCCTTGCAATCATGCAAAAGATCATGTATGCAAGTATCTAGTATATTTTGGCATATAACCTAGGATGCTAAGGTGGTGTTTGAATTCAAATCTGAATTTGAAGAAGAATTTCATCAAATACCTTGGCCTTCTAGAACAGACTTCACAACTTTAAAAAAAAAAAAAAACTATGCTCCTAAAAAAAATTGAATTCTTTACATCAACCTACAAGTAACAGTCCTTTTCATGTAAAATTATTTAGAACTACTTCTTCATAGGCAGGTATATAACTTTCAGCCTTTCTTTATACTAACTGGATAAAATCCCATTCTATCCATAATCAAGTATTGCCTTTTGTTGTTTTTAGACTACTCCACAGATCTCATTTAATAACTGCACATCAAGTAGCAGCAATTATAGAGGAAGTTTCTATTCAGAGTTCCTCTTCCTATATTTCTGGACCTCACTTATTATATTCTCTCATCCTTCAAATAGGTAAGTCTATATAAATGTTAAAAAAGTGAACATGAATTATTTTCTTGGGAAAATATAAAGTCTAAAAATTGTGGTAAATAAAGGTGAAACTGCATACCTCCTAAAATATAAGAGCATTAGATTCTAAGAGTTTAATAAGGTCCAATATATAACTAACATAACTGTTAGATATTTTAGTGCCTTTCTTTTGATTTGGCAAAATGCAAATACAAATATTCAAACGTGTATTTCAAGCTTCATACTTGGCACTAGAGATACAAACCTAAATAAAATGCTTAACTGTCTTTGAAGAACTTAAGACATGTCAAATGAATAAATTACAAGACAACATAGTAAAACAAGCTCAAACAAACTGCTCTAAAACCAAAAATAATAGGAGCTAATTCTGCCTAGAAGAATCAGGGAAGACCTCAAAGGAAGAGATATTGCAGTAGGCTCTTCAAGGTATACAGGACTTGCTATCGTTTTTTAAAAAACTGGCTTATCAGTAAAACTATCTAAATCATGTACAACAGGAATTATGAACATACATATAAAATCATACTTGCCAATTATTACTCTAAGGCAATCAGACACTAATTATCTAACAATTAAGTCTGAACATATATAAACACCCTCAACAACAAAGATCATTCTAGGAGAGCTGACAAAATGAGTTATTTAATTACCAGCAGTATGCTTCCTTGGGGTAGTCCGAACAGAGTATTCAAAGTCAGGTACTGCTCTGCTACTCAAATGAAGGTGGTAATTTCTTGCTTCATCCAGTAAATCTCTACATTTTAGATTTTGCTTGACAATCTGTTCTTT
>CAUYPO010046677.1:0-10280 GCA_963574435.1 Cheirogaleus major
TTTTTTCTATATATATTTTAGCTGGCCAATTAGTTTATTTCTATTTATAGTAGAGACAGGGTCTCGCTCTTGCTCAGGCTGGTTTCGAACTCCTGATCTTGAGCGATCCGCCTGCCTCGGCCTCCTAGAGAGCTAGGATTACAGGCGTGAGCCACCACGCCCGGCAGGAAGCAAATCTCTCATGAATGTGAAATGGGCACTGAATTCTAAATAAGAAGGACCTTCAACAAGTTGGTGAGAAATTAAGAACCAGATGAGATATTTCTGAATAGTAAATGAAGCCTTACTGGTATCTGTCCAGGACAACTAGTGCTGAGGAGACACACAGAGCAAGCCATCAAACACTGCCTCTGCCCTGCTCTGCTCGGACACTATGCTGACAGTAACCTCTGGCATATTTCTTTATCCTCCCTAACTTACCCTGTCTCTCCCCAGCCTCCCATCCACTTATTCACACTGCTCTGAGGAAATGAAAAGTAGTTCCTTCTTACTAATACTTTTGGGTCCCTTAGTAGAATCAAAATAGATGTAACATGCAAATACACTGTTCTGGGCAGAGGCTTCTGTCAGCTTTCCCAATGTTCCATAATTGACAAACTTTGAATTAGAAGAGAGCCAGTACCACTAAAACTCCCATATACTTCATTCAGACCTCTCACAGCAATGGGACAGTGCTGAGTACTCAATAGGTATAGGATGAACACATGTTGGCTGACTGAGACCCTTTCTCTGGGTACCTGGTGGTGTGGATGGTAGCTATTCTCATATGGGTACTCTTCCCAAGGCAGAGTACTTCCTCAATCGCCACCTCAATCATACCCCACCCCTTGCCTAAATCCTCCTTGGGTAAGAGAAGACAACAAGGGAATTGGGTGAACTGGAAATAATAATAAACAATAATAATAATACCAACATACAACTATATTGCATTTTGCAGTTTTCAAAACACATTAATGTATTTTCTTACTTGATTTTTATAATAAGAGGTAAAGCAGGGTACATTCTGTGGGAAACCAATACTAAATGGCAAGGTCACAAATTTAGACAGGGAGTACAATAGTTACAAAAATCCCACAGAAATTTCCCACAGAATTGACATGTTGCTTCAGAGTTATGTTATTGCTAAATGAGAAAATATGAAAATTCTAAAGCCCATGCAATGGGTTTAAAAAGCAAATGACTAAACAAAAAAAAACAATCCAGGACCATGATCACCTGGAAGCCAATGGTTTGTAGCTCACTGTGGAGCCCGTCCAGGACGCGCCGTCCATCAAAGATAAAGGCTGGCTTCAGCATTTTTTTATGAATGCGTTCATAATCCAATTCCTGTAAAGACATACCAAAGGACCAATTAGAACATATATATGAACCCATACTCAACCCCACTGACACTAGAACACCTCTAGAATTTTCCTTAATATCATTTCAGTCACCTCACCTTAAACATGTCCCACTCGGTGCAAATAACAACAGCATGGGCACCATCACACGCTTCATATGGATCCTTGGAAATGGTCACAAGTCGGGACACTATATAACAGCAGCAACAAAATGGAACCAAAAAAGGAGTTATTTGAAATCACAGTTGCCCCTTACCCACGGGGGGTACGTTCCAAGATCTCCAGTGGATGTCTGAAATGTGGATAGTACTGAGCCCTGTATATATCTACTATGTTTTTTGGGTAGGATAACCAAAACTGCTCCTAAGTGACTAATAGGCTGTAGCATACACAGTGTGGATATGCTGGACAAAGGGATGATTCATGTCTCTGGCAGGATGGAGCAGGATGGAGAGAGATTTCATCACACTACTCAGGATAGCACATAATCTACAACTTATGAATTATTTATTTCTGTAATTTTTCATTTAATATTTTCACACCGAGGTTGGCCTTGGGTAACTAAAACTGCAGAAAGGGAAACCACAAATAAGAGGGGAAGTACTGTGTGTATTTTAACACTAGGATTGCAAGAGGAGTTGGGCATCTGACAGCAATGGAACAGTTTGACTGAAATATGAATGGGGGTGAAACAACCCCAAACCCTGCACCAGAAGCATCTTTTGGGAACCTCTGGGTTTTGTGGAATGTGTTGGGAAAATCACTGGACTAACTAACAGCTGATCACTTCAAATCAAAATTGATGACATAACACCTAAGAGTTTAATTTTAGGCCGGGCGCAGTGGCTCACTCCTGAAATCCTAACACTCTGGAAGGCCGAGGCGGGTGGATCGTTTGAGCTCAGGAGTTTAAGACCAGCCTGAAAAAGAGTGAGACCCCGTCTCTACTAAAAATAGAAAGAAATTAATTGGCCGCCTAAAAATATATAGAAACAATCAGCCGGGCATGGTGGTACATGCCTGTAGTCCCAGCTACTCGAGAGGCTGAGACAGGAGGATCGCTTGAGCCCAGGAGTTTGAGGTTGCTGTGAGCCAGGCTGACGCCATGGCACTCTAGCCTGGGCAACAGAGTGAGACTCTGTCTCCAGAAAAAAAAAAAGAGTTTAATTTTAGAGAAATGAGGTTGTCAATGATATAAATGATAAAACTGAACAACTAAAGGTTTCTAGTTTTGGGGTCTATTTTCAAAGTGATACTCAAAGCCTTACCTTGGTCATCCTCTGAAACACCTGGATGAGAAAGATCCACAACTATTTGTTCCCTGGGTACTTTTGGATCATATATATGGAGGTGTGCGCCTTCATCCATCAAATACTTGCTAATATATATACTAGAGGATTCTCTGAAGGAAAAAAAAAATCAGTATTGCTAAGCTTTAAATGGCATTATATTCTAATATCAGGGAGTTTAAGATACAGGTAAGATTCTATTTCTTAAGCTGGCTGAGTAGTGAAGATATGGATGGTTTTTATTCTTTATTCTATACACACACACACACACATATATTTTGTATATACATCCACCAAGCAAAAAACCAGGATAAGATGAGGAGTTGACACACTCTCAAAGGGGCAAAATATTTTAAAGAATTGATACCTCGTATCACCAGTGTCCTTTTTGAATGCAAACCCCAAAATGGCTATCTTCTTATCAGTCACTGTATTAAACAGACTGTCTATGATTCGGGAAGCAAACCTCCTCCTCTGGTAGTCATTCATGTCTATGACCTGAAATTACATACACAATTATTCAATGATTGGTTAAAAGAGGTGTAACCTACAAGATACATTACTCAGATTTTTATGGTGAGTGCTATTGTATGAACACAAGGCTTATACTTCAATAGGAGGCAAAGATTAACCAAACTCTAGTGCCTTCAGATCTAAAAATAAAAGAACCATCAATCCCCTTCCTTAAAGCCATCCTGAAAATTTTCATTTTCATTTGGATTGATTTTCCACGTATCATGCTGGGATGGCATATGAATAGGGAGAACAACTAAGTGTTAACTCTTAAGAGCATTTGAGGTCCAGCCCTGAGGCCAGCCTAAATAAGCCACATCAAAAACAGTATTTTCCTCAGCCAGCTTCTCCAACCCTATGGGAGCAAGGCTGTAAGCAATCCCCAAAGTACTCCTTTATATGCTTATAGATTCACCAAAATTCAATCTGAGTAGAAATGTGATAGTCAATGTGCAGACTCACAGCTGTCTCTAGATGAACCATAGCACCACAAACATTTGAAAAGTTTTAAACTAAATGTTGTAAGAGTCTCTGATCATCTCACTTGTTAAATTTAGGTTGGTGACCAGGAAGCATAAAGAAATAGACTTTTTTAAAGGCTCTAAGCTTCTAGGGGCCATCTCAAACTTTGAGAGCTTGGAATATAAGCCCAAAGTTTTGGAAAATTAAGACTTCACCTGTATTTTTCACACAATGAACAATAAGATAAAGCCATCATGCTAGATTGACTAAAAAGACACTAAGAGTGTATGCTTTCCCTAAAAAATGTTCATTTCTTTAGATTCCCTCTCATATCTATTGCTGAAATCTAAAACATTACAAACTCAGAGGAAATATATTTGGGAAAGGCACATACACTGGCTAGTACCTTGGGCAAATAACATCTCTAAGTGTCAATTCCCTCATCTAAATATGGGAATAATGTTCATGAGGGCTAAATGAGATACTACATGCAAAGTGCCCAAAAGAGTACCCGGTACAGGGTAAGCAAGCATTCAATAAACATTAACTCTATTCCCTAGAGCTCATTCAATGCTTCCAATTTGGGAAGGGTTTCTAATTTTGGCTCTGTGAATCTGAAAGGGCCAAAACAAATAACAAATACAAACCACTTGAAAGCAATATAGGTTCTTCCTTTAATTTTATGCCTTTCAAGATGGAGAATTATAATTAAGGATAATAGTTCTTACTTTACTCAGGAAGCAAATTTAGTTATAAAATTAGAAGAAAAACTGGCTTATCAGAAAATTCCATCACAGTAGATTAGCAAGAAAGAATTAAAAACACAGAAGCTCAATAATTAAACCTAAAATAAGCAAACTGAATATAATAATGATTGAATACCTGGAATAAATAAATTCCATCAAAAACAAAACAGTACACAGAAGATGACATGTTTAATTAGAAGGTAGACAGAAATTATAACTATAAAGATCGATACCTGCTGCCAATAACGAGCTACTTCAGGCAAATTCAGAGCCTCACAGAGATAAACCAAATTTAGAACGTCTTTTTGGAAGCAGCTCCCACCAAAACCTGAGGAAAGAAAAAAAAAAAAAAATCAAGAGAATATTTTGAACAGACAGCTGAATCACATGACAAATTTCTTTATACTAAATTACTAAATCCAAGAGCCTATACTAAGATTTCTTTTTTTTTCTTTTTAGACAAGGTCTCCCTCTGTTGCCCAGGCTAAAGTGTCATCGTAGCTCACTGTAACCTCAAACTCCTGGGCTCATGCAATCCTCCTGCCTCAGCTTCCCAAGTAGCTAGGACCACAGGCTTGTGACACCATGCCCAACTAAGTTGCTCAGGCTAGTCTCGAACTCCTGGCCTCAAGTAATCCTCCTGCCTCGACGCCCCAGAGTGCTAGGATTACAGGTATGACCCACCATGCCCGGCCAAGATTTTTTAATAAAATTCAGATGTTGGGAAATTAGTGGGTTTATAAATTACATGAAATTTACAGTCCACTAATCAACTCTTTAACTAATTTCTAAATAATTTTCTAACTAAAGTTTCATTATGGCTACATTTGCCTTTTTGTTTTCTTTTATCTTCAAATTTTTTCTCATTCATCTGGTATGACTGCCCCACATCACTTAATCTAGTATAGGGTCAGCAAAAATTTTATGGTAAAGGGCCAAATAGTAAATATTTCATTCTTTGTGGGCCACGCTGTGTCTGTTGCAACTATTCAACTATGCCATTGTAGCTCAAAAGCAGCCATAGACAATATGTAATCAATGGGCATGGCTATGTTCCAGTAAAACTCATTTAGAAAAACAAGTTGTGGGCTGGATTTTGCTCTGGTGTGGTGTAGTATGCAGCATTGCATACTGCTCCAAAGTATGGGCTTTGGAGTCAGAAACACCTGGCCACTCATTAATTGTATGACTTTGACCAAGTTTACAAATTTCCCTAAGTCTGAATCATCTCTGAAAAGGAAATAACAGCACCTTCCTAACAAGTTATAAGGATTAAATGAGATATATAAAGTGCTGGTACTGAAACCGGCAAATAATATGCCTTCAATAAATAGTAGCTATTTGTATTAAATGACAGCTTGAAGAAAACATTAAAAAGAAAGATATAAACGGCCAGGAAAACCAGCACTGGGAAATGACATACAGCCCCAGAAATACTGGAAAGGCTACCTATGGCCGAATCTGTAAAAGAGTCTATTCACCTTTATGCCAACTTTATTAACTTACATATCAAAAAATACAGTCAATTCTCATTATTTGTAGTAGTGATGTTCTACAAAGTCACCACAAACACTGAAGTGCTAATACCAAAGCACTGCTTTTAGGTGGAATACAGGGTTGGGTTCCTGCAAGCTTCTGCTCACAACATTTTTGTCAAGTGATCAATGCATAACCTTGTTTTACATGTGTTTCTGTTTCTGACACCTTATTTAATATATACAATTGATTCTTAACATTGAATCACTGCCATCAGCACTATAACTCGTGCCTGAACAAAGCTTATGCAACACGCATATTTTCTCTGTAAGGCACATCGCAGCCTTCTTGTGCTTAGGACCACTAGACAGCACTTCAGCAATATACCTGGAGACAATTATAAGCAGCAAAATCATCAACACCAAGAACAAAAATGTGAAAAACATGGCTATCAACAGACCACAGAAAGGACACTTGTTTGTAAGCATTGCCTTGTTTAACTTCAATTGGCTCAGATGTGCATCAGGTGACTCAAATTTTTCACTACTTTATGCATGTCCTAGAGTGACCATGACAGCACTGAGAGTATTGATCAGGGAGTTACAAATAAATTTAGGTGAGCAGGCAAATTCACAAAGTCAGACTCCACAAATAATGAGGATTGACTATTTCACCAGGCCACATTTCGAAAGATACATTAGTAAGAAAAACAAACTATAGGGAAATTTTTTTCTTACTTGCTTAAAATAAGCTATTACTTGTGTTTTTTGTGGTCTCTCAAACTTATTCTTTCTAAATGTTCTAACTATATACTAATTTCTTCCTCCTAAAACACTAAACTGTTTATCCTACCAATCAATCAATAATTATTAAACAATATAAGTAATTATTTCCTCGCTTAGAAAGTCGCTGGTATTGACTGAGGATGCCTTTAGTGCTTAGAAAAACAAAAAGAAAGTCTCTGGTAGGTTGAAGACCACACATATAATGCAATCTTTTTTCCCCCAAAGGATGCTAAGTTAAAAAAAAAGACTTCCTCCCTACTCCTCACTATTGCACTTGACTAGTCTTAAAAAAACAAAAAAGACTTCCTTAAAGTTAGAGACCTAGCAAAATGAACCCATTTTATGTAGAGAAAAATTTTAATTTACCAACACTGGCTTTTAGAAACTTATTTCCAATTCTCTGGTCCATTCCAATGGCTGTTGCTACCTCTTCTACATCAGCTCCTGTTGCTTCACACAGGGCACTTATAGAGTTAATGCTGCTGATTCTCTGGGCAAGAAAAGCATTTGCTGCCTTAAAAAAAAAAAAAGCAGAGGGGGAAATATGATGAGCTAAAACAGCAATTTTATATATCTGGATTATATTTCATTGAGTTGATGCAAATTACTGAGCAAGATATAAAAGATACTGATGGGCTCAATTTGAGAAGACAATACATGGGTTGGTAAGGGAAAATGTTTTAAATTAGAGCAGAGAAATGATTAAGAAAAAGGGTAAAAGGAGGGAAACAGCAACAAAATATTAATTACTATTTTAATGTACCCTCCATCTTATCTTACAATTTATTAAAATTTTGGTATTTTCCAGAATATATTATGTCCTGATATTTGATACCCCTTGTGAAAATTGTTTCATAATTTAAATGTGCAAGAATATTATCTTCAAATGCATAACTTTTTATTAAGAAAGTATCTGTATAGCTCATCAGGTTATACGACAAATAAAAACTTGGCTTTAAATTTAACAAGAGTTGAATGCTATGTACTAACCAGTTTGGAAAGCTCTGAAGACCAAGTATTAGTGGTGAGGATTTTTTCTCTGGGAACCCAGTGTTCATATACAGCACACAAGGCCTGCACAGCTCTCTGGCCTTCTGGGGTTTCATCCCCTCCAATCAGTACTCTGTCTGGGTTCTTTAGGTCCTTGATGGCCGTTCCCTCTGCCAAGAATTCAGGGTTGGACAGCACCTAGAGTCCCAATGCAGAGAAAAGTTTTAAGCTAGAATTCATTACAGGCAACTTTAAGGCATCAATATTTACATAAGAATAACCAGGTTCCAATGATCCATTTTTTTATACCTGTAAATTCAAGTTGGGTTTTGTGTTTGCATCAAATATGCGACGAATACTTTCTGCTGCCCGCACTGGAACTGTGCTTTTCTCAGTCACAATTTTGTACCCATTTGAGTTTTGTACAATGCGTCTAGCACAAGCTTCAATATACTTCAGATCTGCTGCACGGCCTTTCCCCATTCCATATGTTTTTGTTGGTGTATTCACCTGATGAAAGTATAAGGGATAAAGAACATGGTACCTGTGACATAGTCTGTGATTTTAAGATATACCATGAACTATCAATTAACTAGTCAAGTGGGAAGTTAACTATCATCAGTAGCCCTGATTTAATTCTCTATTAGTTCCATGGAAATAATAGACTTTATAAATATAATCACCAGAAGAAATAGCTTGAAGCATGTGAAAAACTCATTTAATACATTTTTGTTGAGAAGCTATATATGTGCCATATACCAGGACAGGCTGATTCCAAGCTAAGCCCTGGAGATATAAGTGAATGAGACAGTTCTCATCCTAAAGGACTTCAGAATCTGAAATTAAATGTAAACTTTCTCTATTTTCCTTTTTTTATTATATGTAATATATTATCATGGTCTGTAAAAATGAACTTTAAACTCCTTTCTTATTACCCTTTTTTATAGCCCTATATCAACAGCTTTTAAAAATGTTTGCAGTATATCATTCACAAATGCTTTCTTAGCTAATTAAAGCTAGACATTACCTAGCACCTTAAGGATACAGAATACTATGTGAACAAATACTTTCAAATAGGGAAAAAAAAAGTCGTGAGCGCAGAATCCAGGCATTTAGGTTTTGGCTTCACTGTAGCACGTAACCTTGGGGAAGTGTAGCTGCCTCAGCCTCAAGGACCTCATTGGAAAATAAGGATAACATGCTCTATAAAACTAATACATGAGTATTATAATGCTCTGACAAAAATGAAAGTGATCTGAAAAGTCTAAAACTTAATCGTAATAAGAATTATTTTTTAACTAACAGTAAGTAGCACCAATTCTCTTCTCTTACGAGTTTATAACCTAATGGGAGACTAAATAAAGGAACCAAGCCAAAATAAATCAAAACTTGAAGATTGAGTTGAGGTGTAAAAAGCAGGAGAAAAAAGCTCTTTACATGCATGGAACAACATAGGGCAAGGTGGAGGCAATGGAGTACAGAAGGGCAAAGACAGCTAATGGGGTAAGGTGAAACTGGCTGAAGATGGGAGATGATCAGACAGCTTCCCTTGATAAAGAGCTCTGAATATAATAGCTAAAAACTGATTCCTACAACATGATTCCTGTCTGGAATTTGCTTAAAAATAATCTGGGGCAGGAAGGAATGGAGAGAAGTAGTAAATGAAACAAAATCAGTCATGATAATTGTTGATGATGGAGAATGGGCAAATGGGGGTCATTGTATTATTGTCTTAATTTTTTGAATAAATTTGATATTTTCCAAGATGAAAAAGTATACAACAAGCAAACAAAAAAATGATCCAGAGAATAATGAGTAGACTGTCAATTATACAAGAATAAATTAACCTAGCAGGCACACAAAATAACTGCTTGGAAAGATTCAGGGCAGCTCAGGCTGGATCAGCAGAGAGACAAGTGTAAAATCAGCTATTTGTATCAGACCTCCTGCTCAGGCAGGAGGATCCTTTGAGCCTACCTGGGAATCTTACTGCTCAAAGCTTTTTTGAGACAGTCTCGCTCTGTTGCCCCGGGTAGAGTGCGGGTAGGGTTCGGTGGTGTCATAGCTAACTGCAACCTCAAACTCATGGGCTCAAATGATCCTCCTGCCTCAGCCTCCAGAGTAGCTGGGAGTACAGGCGTGCACTACCACGCCTGGCTACTTTTTTCTATATTTGGTAGAGATGGGGTCTCACTCTTGCTCAGGATGGTCTCAAACCCCTAATCTCAAGCAGTCCTCCTGCCTCAGCTTCCCAGAGTGTTAGGATTACAGGCACGAGCCACTGCACCTGGCCCTAAGATAACTTCTTAAATTGTTTTTATTTTTTATTTCCTAACCCACTGTATCATAGGATAAGGCAATTTCTTTCTTTCTTTGTTTTTTTTTTTTTGAGACAGGGTCTCACTCTGTTGCCCAAGCTGGAGTGCAGTGTGGCACAATCATAGCTCACAGCAACCTCAAATTCCTGGGCTCGGCTGGGCGTGGTGGCTCACGGCTGTAATCCTAGCTCTCTGGGAGGCCGAGGCGGGCGGATCACTAAGTTCAGGAGTTCGAAACCAGCCTGAGCAAGAGCGAGACCCCGTCTCTACTATAAATAGAAAGCAATTAATTGGCCAACTAAAAATATATAGAAAAAATGAGCCGGGCATGGTGGTGCAAGCCTGTAGTCCCAGCTACTCG
>CAUYPO010046679.1:0-18472 GCA_963574435.1 Cheirogaleus major
CCCCAGGTGACGCCAATCCTGCCCCCGGCCCGCAGGTGAGCACAAGCCTCCCCCCTCCACCCAGGTGAGCACAAGCCTCCCCCCTCCCCAAGCTCAAGTTCCTGGACGCTGAGGTCTCCTCTCCCGTCAGGCGCAGCCCCCGCCAGCCCCCCAACCAAAGCCTCCCGCACCAAGTCCCCGGGCCCCGCCAGGCGCCTCTCCATGAAGATGAAGAAGCTGCCCGAGCTGAGGCGCCGCCTGAGCCTGCGCGGACCGCGGGCCGGCCGGGAGCGCGAACGGGCTGCCCCCGCAGGCTCCGTCATCAGCCGTTACCACCTGGACAGCAGCGTGGGGGGCCCCGGGCGGGCGGCAGTGGCCGGAGGCACCCGGAGCCCGAGGCCCGGTTACCTCAGCGACGGGGACTCCCCGGATCGCCCAGCAGGGCCCCCGTCGCCCAAGGCCTTCCGGCCCTATGAGGTGGGCCCCGCAGCCCGGGCGCCCCCGGCCGCACTCTGGGGCCGCCTCAGCCTGCACCTGTACGGGCTAGGGGGGCTGCGGGCGGCACCGGGGGCCACCCCGAGAGACCTCTGCTGCCTGCTGCAAGTGGACGGGGTGGCCCGGGCCCGGACGGGGCCACTTCGAGGGGGGCCGGACTTCCTGCGGCTGGACCACACCTTCCACCTGGAGCTGGAGGCCGCCCGGCTACTGCGGGCCCTGGTGCTGGCGTGGGACCCTGGCGTGAGGCGGCACCGGCCCTGTGCCCAGGGCACCGTGCTGCTGCCCACGGTCTTCCGAGGTAGGACACAGGCTGCAGGGGTGGAGAGGCAGGGCACAGGCCCCAGCTCTGGGTTCCCCCCCCCCTAGAGTGCCTAGGGAGGTAGCCTCTGGGAAGGGAGTGTGACTTGGAGTAGGGGGGCCAGGGTGCAGGAACCCTTGGGACAGACCTGGCTCAGGCCCCCTTGTGTACTCAGGGTGCCAGGCCCAACAGCTGGCTGTGCGCCTGGAGCCCCAGGGGCTGCTGTATGCCAAGCTGACCCTTTCGGAGCAGCGGGAAGCACCTGCCACAGCTGAGCCCCGAGTCTTTGGGCTGCCCCTGCCGCTGCTGGTGGAGCGGGAGCAGTCCCCGGGCCAGGTGCCCCTCATCATCCAGAAGTGCGTTGGGCAGATTGAGCGCCGAGGGCTTCGGGTGAGCCCCCACCCCACCCTGCTGGGCCCCCAGACCTCAGATCCACTCTTCATGACACCCAGTGTACGGACACTGGACCCCTCCCCAAGCATGAGCCACTCCTAGCTCCAGCTTCAGCCTACAGAGGCAGGAGGCTCCCCCAGACTGTTGCACCCTGCCCAGAACCCACGGGTCATCCAACCCCTAATGACAAGATTCAAGGCCCTCCTGAGGCCCAGGGTCTGGTGGGGAAAAGACATGACTCATAACTCACAAATGTAAAACTGTGACTGGGACAAGAGTTAAGAAGGGGAGGTACCTGGGGTCTGGGAGAGCTTGCAGCAAAACCTGATCTGGTTGGGGTAGTCAGGGAAGGCTTCCTGGAGGAGGAGTCAGAGTTTCCTAAGTCAGAGGAGGTGGGAGCCAGGACAAGAGATCCAAGCAGAGGGTTTACAAAGTCAGGTTGTCCAGGCAGCCAGGTAGGGACCCCGGTGACAGGTGTCAGAGGAGCAGGAAGGCAGCCAGCAAGGCTACAGCCAGTCCCCAAACTCTCAGAACACATTGTCCATTGCCGCCCTGGCCAAGACCTCCAGCCACCGTCCCAGTGGTCCCTAATCAGTCTGTGGCCCCAGCAAGAAGACATCCTTCCTCTGTTCTCACCCCCAGGTCGTGGGGCTGTACCGCCTGTGTGGCTCAGCAGCAGTGAAGAAAGGGCTTCGGGATGCCTTTGAGCGGGACAGCGCGGCCGTCTGCCTCTCTGAGGACCTGTACCCCGATATCAATGCTATCACTGGTCAGCATGGCCCCCCCTCCCCTGCCTGCTCACCCCCATTCAATTCACTTCAAGGCTAGCCCCGTGGTCCCTCTGGGACTTCACCCCTCCTTTCTGACCTTGTTTTCAGCATCCTGCACCTCTCTGCTTCCTCTTCCTCCCCACCTCCACTTCTGGCCCCAACTGATCCCTCTGGCCTCAGAAGCCAGGGGTTCCCTGACCAGAAGGAGCTCTGTGTCCACAGGCATCCTCAAGGATTATCTCCGAGAGTTGCCCACCCCACTCATCACGCAGCCCCTCTACCAGGTGGTGCTGGAGGCCATGGCCCAAAGGCCCTCGAGCAGGGCTCCACCCAGCCCTGAGGGCACCCGAGGACTCCTCAGCTGCCTGCCAGATGTGGAAAGGGTGAGTTGGGCTTGGTGGGAGCAGGGGGGGATGGAGTGGGCTGATACCCATAGAGTACTTCACCCATGCCTGGGCCTTCAATGGGCATGAGCATTGGGCATCATCAGTGGGCATCATCATATCCCTGTGCAGTAGGTGCTGTTAGTATCCCATGTCACAAATTTGGAAACTGAGGCCCAAAGCAGTGGAGTGAGTCGCCCAAGGTCGCACAGCCAGGATGTGTCAAAAAGGCACTCTGAATATAATAAGTCTATCAGCCTCCCACAAGGGAGGTTCCTGGCCGTGGGATCCTGGACAGGTCTCATCCTTCTCTGTGTCTCAATACCTTCATCTGTAACGTGGGATTCGTGCCAGCTCTGCCTAACACACAGAGGTGTGGGCTCACGGCCAGGCTCTGCCATTCCAAAGCCTAGCTGGCGTCGGCCTGTCTCCCCTGCAGCAAAATGGGATCACAATATTAATACCTAATGATTAACAGTCTTAGCTCGATTACAGTTATGAGACCTTGAACCTCAGTTTCCCCACTCCAAGCTGCCTTAGCCTCCCACAGGCGCGACAGGGGCCTAACTTTGTCCGTCTTACGCCCTCCCGACCCTCTCCCCAGGCCACGCTGACGCTTCTCCTGGACCACCTGCGCCTCGTCTCTTCCTTCCACGCCCACAACCGCATGACCCCGCAGAACCTGGCCGTATGCTTCGGGCCGGTGCTGCTGCCGGCGCGCCAGGCGCCCGCACGACCCCGCGTCCGCAGCTCTGGCCCAAGCCTCTCCAGCGCGGTGGACTTCAAGCGCCACATCGAGGTGCTGCACTACCTGCTGCAGTCTTGGCCAGGTGAGCCCGCCCCCAGGCCTGCGCCGCCAATCGGAGCCAAGCAGTAGCAACGGTGCCACCTACGGCGGCCAGTCAGAGTCTCCAAATTGAGGCAGGCCACGCCCCCTCGTCAGGGTACGCCCCTGGTTGTCTTAGCAACCAGTTCAGCTTCCTCCAATCCATCTTTGATGCGGTCAGAGGCCCCGCCTCTTGACATGCCAATCAGAGGCTGCCTCTTGAGAGGCCCGGTTGCCTAAGAGACCAGCTCTAGCTCCGCCAATGAAATCCTAATCCGGTCGAAGGCCTTGGCTTTTCACAGGCCAATCAGGGGCCGTGTTACCTTAAGCAGCCAATCAGAGGTCGGTTGCTGCCGCCGCTGCCGCGCATGACCCACCCTCTCCCCGTAGATCCCCGCCGGCCGCCAGAAGCTCCGGACGTGGCGCCGTACTTGCGGCCCAAACGACAGCCGCCGCTGCACTTGCCGCTAGCGAGCCCCGAAGTGGTGACTCGGCCCCGCGGCCGGGGAGGTCCCGAGAGCCCGCCGAGCAACCGCTATGCCGGCGACTGGAGCGTTTGCGGGCGGGACTTCCTGGCCTGTGGGCGGGACTTCCTTTCCGGGCCCGATTACGACCACGTGACGGGCAGCGACAGCGAGGACGACGACGAAGTGGAGGCGGGCGAGCCGAGAGGCGCCACTGACTTCGAAGACGACTTCGATGCGCCCTTCAACCCGCACCTGAATCTCAAAGACTTTGACGCCCTCATCCTGGACCTGGAGCGAGAGCTCTCTAAGCAGATCAACGTGTGCCTCTGAGCCACCCCGTTACTAAGGACCGGGCTCCTGGTTGCTAAGGCGGTGCCCTAACAACCGAGGAGGACCAGACCTGCTTGCCCAGGCCGAGGGCCTTGTTGCTAGGGAGTTGTCAAGGGACCAGTCTCCCTTTGCTGAGAATATTCCCAGTTTCCGGCGCCCAGTATCGTGGACACTGGTTGAGAAGGCCGGGGACTGCGGATCTTAGGGACCAGCAGTTGTGGCCATCTTTCCTAAGCACCAAGGGCTTCTCCTTTTGTTGCCAAAAGGCAGTTCTCCCGCTTGCTAGGCTGGCCTCTCTTGCCTCCCCTTGGCCGGGGAAACACCAGTTACTGTGAGCATCACCCTGGGGTGGTGAGACACCCCTAGTCAGTCCTCTTGCTGCTGCCAACCAAATCAGTATTAGCTTTGAGCACTGCACTCTGTTTCTCCCTCCCTTGGAGGTCCCAAGGGCCATCATGAGGTGCTGTTTTGCAGGGGGCAGCCCCTATCCTGGGCTCAGCTGGATAGGGGCAGCCGGGGGCTTACAGAAAGATAGCTTGTTTCCCCACCCTCTTCCAGGGAAGACCCCATGATTGGCCTCCAGCCAGCAAATGGAGATAACAGAGTCTGCTCCTTTCCTTCCCCAATCCCTGAAAAAATTTGAGCACTTAACCCCTCCTTTTAGGAGGGGCCCCACCTGAAGCATCAGGCTGGGGGCACTTTGGTACGGAACATATTTATTGCCTCCGTGCATATGTGTGTCTGTGTGTGAGGATGAGTGTGCATGGACACGCCTGGAGCAGGCGTGTGGAGCTTTCAGGGACCACAGAGGGGGGGAAAGTTCGCAGCACCCAGTCACCCTGAAATCCCGAGTAATGAGTTTCAGCAGGAGAGTAGGGTCCCCTCCTATCTCCCTCTTCTTTCCCTCACCTCCATCTTTGTGGACAATAAATCAATATGCACAGGTTGTGGGACTGAGTACTTGGGCCCACATGGGCCAGACTGGTTTATTCAGTCTTTTAAGAGAGGAGGGGAGAAAGGCCCAGGAGCTCTCCAGGGATGCCAGGGGGCCTCTGAGCTTTGGCCCCTCCCCTCAGGGAAGGTGGTGGAGTCACTGGGCCTCATGGGATAGGCCCAGGGCAGGCAAAGATGAGACTCCAAACCAGCTAGGCACAGTCCAGGGGTAGGAAAGGAGCCAAGCGTACTGACCCACAAGGTCCTACACAGCAATGGAGCCGTGGCGGAAGTCCGTCCTCCCAATGAGGATGTTGACCACGACCGGGTGGCCGTCTCGGCACTGCTGCTGGGCATCATGCAGCACCTTGACCACCTGATCCTCATTCTCCCGTGAGAGCAGCAAGCCCCGGGCTCCCAGACCCATGGCTGCCTTGTGATAATCTAAAAGGAGAGATTAAGTCAGAAAGGGACAGGGACCTAGGCCACCATGCTGCCAGCCCAGAAGAGGAACACAAGCCCAGCTGGGCTGAGACAGCTTCCCGGCCTCTCCACCCTACAGAGGCTCCTCACCCGTGTAGGCCAGGCCACAGGCCACGTTGCTTCCCAGAGAGGGCACCTGCTCCCGAGAAATCTGAGTCCAGCCTGCATCATTCCCTACCAAGGCCATCACTGGGATCTGCAGGAAGAGAATGATGCCAAGATGCAGCCTTCAGCCCCAAGGTGTGGCCAGCCAGAGGACAGAGACAGGGACAGGGCCCCTGCCAGACATAGGTGGCTCCCTCCCCACCTCGGCCCACCCCTGACAACATCTCTCCCAGAACCACAGGCTCTAAGCTTCCTTTAGGGCAGCCTAGTCACCTTGTGTCTGACGAACGTGTCAAACTCGATGAGGCTGTAGCCAAAGGCTCCGTCCCCAAACAGGCACCAGACCTGGAAGGGGTGGTAGGGAACCCCGGGACGGTTAGGGTGGCTCATGGCCCAGAACGCAGCACGTCTCCCACCTCCAGTGCCTCACCTCGGCATCTGGCCGGCACAGCTTGGCCCCAAGTGCAAATCCCGCGCCAACTCCCAGAGTCCCAAAGGCCCCTAGGAGAAGCGAGAGCGGGTGGGCATGAAAGGGTCGGGAAAGCGCAAGTGGCCCCAGGCCTGGGCCCCTCCTTACCAGGATCGAGCCAGCCCAGGGGGCCACGAGGCTGGACCAGGTGGGCAGCGGTGCCTACGAAGTCCCCGCCGTCGACCACCAGAATCGAGTTGTCAGGCAGGGTGTCCTCCACCAGCTGCAGCACCCGCACGGGGTTCAGGTGCTGGGCCACAGGCATCGAGGCCTTCTCCCTGCAACAGGGCAGCGGAGGTCAGCAGGGTCAGCAGGGTGGGCAGCGGAGCCTTGGGGAACCCCCCTCCCATGTCCACCCCCCCAGCCCCCACCGAAAGGTCTGCTCCTTCTGCCGGTCAGCTTCCCGCAGCTCCTCCGCCCAGTCTGGGGCCCACGTGTGGCCCTGAAGGCCTTCCGCCAGCTTCAGCACGAAGGAGCCCACGTCTCCTGAAGAAAGGACAGGGCACAGCTGTGGGGAGGTGGCTTCCTCCTGCCTTTGCAGCACCAGGGGCCCAAAGACAGCAGGAAACCAACAGCAGCATCCAAGCAGGAGACCCAGAAGCAGGCCAGGGCTGATTCCAGAACAAAATGGGTGAAACATGCCCCAGAACCTGCCAGGAAAATGCTAGAGGCAGGGCAAGGCCTGAGAAACAAGGCTTAGGGTGCGCAAAACAGGTTATTACACACCCAGGCTGGTCTCATCACCTCCCTCTTCCCCACACCCCAGATCACGAAGTCCTGTCAATCCTGCCTCTGGAACACATTGATAAAAAATAGCTGCATCTCCTAGCACTCTGGGAGGCCGAGGCGGGTGGATCGCTCAAGGTCAGGAGTTCGAGACCAGCCTGAGCAAGATGGAGACCCCATCTCTACTAAAAATAGAAAGAAATTGGCTGGACAACTAAAAATACATAGAAAAAATTAGCCGGGCATGGTGGTGCATGCCTGTAGTCCCAGCTACTCGGGAGGCTGAGGCAGGAGGATCGCTTGAGCCCAGGAGTTGGAGGTTGCTGTGAGCGAGGCTGACGCACGGCACTCTAGCCCGGGCAACAGAGTGAGACTCTGTCTCAAAAAAAAAAAAAATAGCTGCATCTACCACGAATCTCTCAAACCCAGACACACAGAAGCCCCCAGCGAGCATTACTGGAGTGAATGAATAAACAGCCCGGTGACACACTTTTCACCATCCTCGTTTTTGAAGTGATCAAACAGAGGCGCCGAGAAGTTGAGCTTCTCGCATCACTTGTGTCCTGGCCATTTTTAACAGCCCCCCTGGCCTCCGCCCAGCCCCCTTCAGCCTGCCACCCGCCAGGTGCCGGAGAGGACCTGTGCACACATAAAGGTGACGGGGCCACTTCTCTGCTTAACACAAGAGCGCCCCATCGTCTACCCTGCAAGTGAGAGTCAACATACTTAGAACGACGGGCCAGGTGGGTTATGGCAAGATGACAGAAAGCTCAGGGCCAAGGAGGGAGCTTTCTGTCCTGGGCAGTGGGCAGGAGGGAACATGACCACATGCACGTTTCCAAGCCTCCCTCTGTGCCACCTCACCATCTGTCCTACAGACGTGCCCAGCAGTCTGAGAGCCAACTATGTGTCTGGCTGACTGGCTGCCACCAGCTAGAGCAAGGTGTGGGCCTCGATCACCCGGCTCGAGCCAGCTGCAGCAGAGGACGGGGCACGTATGTCAGGGGGAAGCACCAGGGGGCTCACCCTGAACAGCCTCCTCGGGCTTCCAGAAGATGTCCGAGTTAAGCAACATCTCTTCGCGGTTACGATTAACGATGAGGATCTTGCTGCTGCGGCTGAGGACACGGCCATAGGATAGGCGGAAGTCACACACAGTCCCTGGGGTGGAAGACAGAGGGCCTACGTCCTGAGGATGCCCCTTTCCTTATACTTGATCCACTGTAGTGGACCGAATGCAAGAGGGTCCCCATTCCTCACCTCTCCCTGCACCCAGCCATCTGCAGTGACTTTGCAGCTGCCTACCCCTTGAATCTGGGCTGGCCTCGTGGCATGCTTTGGCCAACAGAATGTGGCAGCAGTGACAGGGCGGCACTCCTGAGACCCGGCTTGGAGAAGCCACACAGCTTCCACTCTCTCCCTCTTGAATAACTGTGCTCCCCCAGCCCGCCACGTTTCTCATCCGCCACCAAGCGAGCCTGCCCAGGCTAGCCCACCGGAGGCTGAGAAACATGGCAGGGCGTGAGGTCAGGAGTGGAGAACTCAGTTACCCCAGCTGAGGCCATCCCAGACCAGCTACAGAGCCTGCCAGCCCTGAAATAGATGAGCGAGCCCAGCCTGGATCTGCACAGGGGAGAGCCAGCTGCCTATCCCCGCCTACCCAAGTGGAGACTCATGAATGAGCCCAGCCGAAACCAGAACTACAGCCTAACCTGTAGTTAGGGCTTGAGAAATCAGAAACGCATTTTAAGCCATTGAGTTTGGGAATGGTTATTACGCGGCAGTAGCTAACTGCTACACCTCTTATGCGCCTGGCGGGGTTCAAAGTGCTTTATATGAAGACGGGTATTGAGTACGGTAGGTGCGCACTAGATGTTCATCCTCTGCCTGGAGCTGGGTCGCAGGGTGAGGGTGCCTGGAGGGAAGCGGGGAGGACGCTGAGGCCCACCTGCCAGGACAACGACATCCGCCTTCCTCAGGGCGGCGCTGCGGTTCTGCCGGATATGGAGGGGATGGTTGCGGCCCAGCAGGCCCCGTGCCATCCCCCCCAGGAAGCAGGGGACACCCAGGGTCTCCACGGCAGCCCTGGGGGTCCAGACAGAGCAAGGTGAGCGTGACCAAGGGCCTGGCCCCTCCCCACAGGGCACCAGAGGACGAGGGACATGACAGTAAGGACAGGGCTGGGGCTTCTCACCGCAGCTTGTCAGTGGGTGTCGGGGACAGCAGGGCCTGGCTTCCCAGCACCATGAGTGGCCTCTTGGCTCGGCTCAAGATCTCCACACAGCGCTGAACCTGGGTGAGAGGTGTGGGGGCTCCAAGGCTGTCCTTGAGTCGCCAACAGCCCCACGATCAAGGCCGCAGTGCTGATGCAGGGACAGGGTCGGGGGCCCAGGAAGAGAGGTGACTCACCTGCTGGGGGGACGCCTGGGGGATGTTCAGGGGCAGGGGTCCCTCGGGCTGAGGCTCCCAGGCCCCCGCAAAGAGGTTGGTCAGGTGATTCTGTAAGTACCTGCAAGGCGGAAAGGCCGGGGCCAAGGAACCAGGATTAATTCCAGGGATTCCACGTGCTACAGAAGGAGAGGGACCAGGAAAGGAGCCCGATGGGGACAGGGGTGGACAAGCGACAGCCCAGAGACAGACAGACCCCCAGTGGCCCAGTCTCCTGCTGCTGCTTTCCTCGGTAGTTTCTGGGAACCACTTCAACCCGACATAGCCCCCCAGGAACAAGTGACACAGGCCCAGAGTACCAGGACCAGGGACACGGCTGTGGGTCAGACTGATGTGCACTTAAGTCCTGGCCCTGTCACTTCCTAGCTGTGTGACTTTGGGCAGGTGACTTCACCTTTTGGAGCTTCCTCCTTTGTAAAATGTAAAAGAAAAGAACTTCCCTCTCAGGGTTCAAGGATCTATCCATTGAGGCTGTAAGGCGCTTTGCAAAACATTTGACCCGCAGGAGTTACTAACATGCTCTTCTCCTGCCTGGGACTTCCGCCTTCTCTGTCTCCTTACTCGTTGGGCCCCAGGGCGCCAACTTTCCTTAAGGCCCTGTGCAGGCCCGAAGACACAAAGATATTAATAAATCCTGCCCAGCTCCTGCCCTCAAGGAACACTCAATCCAGCCAAAGATAGACACGTGGGCACTGGCAGGAACTTGGCAGTCGGAACTCAGAGCCAGAAGCCTCTGCTCCCTCTGTTAAGGAGGGGCCGAGATTGCAGAGAAAGAGAAGCAGCAGAGGATGGAACCATGGGCAACCTCGGCATTTACAGAGAAGGCCAGGAAGAGCCAGCTCGTAAGGGGCAGCCCGAGGGAGAGGGAGGAACACAAGGGGACGGGTACATCTAGAACGAGGCCGCTGGACAAAATCACTACTGCCAGAGCCAGACCTCACACGCTTCCCACACACCCAGAGCACAGGAACCTGACTGTCCTGTCCATCGAGGTTGCCCCATGCCTGTCCTGATACCTGGTGCATAGCTGGCACTCGCTAAACATTTGGAACAGGAGGGGCAAGAACAGGCAAAGGGAAGGGGCAGGGGGAAGAGGAGGAGGAGGGGGCGGGAGAGGAAGGAGAGGTGAGGGAGGGATAGGAGGGCTGCTCTAAGCCTTTCCCCTCTGCTCACCTGATGTCTTCACAAGGGCCACCATGCTTTCCCAACCCACCAAGTTCATTCCTGCCTCAGGACCTTTGCACATGCTGTTCCCTCTACGTGGAATACCAGGGATGACTCCTCCCAGTCACATGCAAATCAAAGGAGGATGGAGAGAGGTAGGAGGCCACAGGAGAGAGTAGGGGATGGAGAGGGCATGCTGGGGCTGGGGCTATTCACCAGGAGATCCCTCGAGCAATGAGGCCCTTGGGCGGCTTAGCTGGCATCACCTCCTTCTGGACCATGAAGTAGGGGTATAGTACGTCAATGGGTAGCTCCAGAAACACTGGACCTGCAGGGGCAGGAAGGACACTGAGCCCACAATACCTGCCCCAGCCCCTAGACCCCATGGCCTGACCACCCCTCCCCCACCGACCTGGGGTGCCTGACTGGGCAGCGGCAATCGCAGTCCTCAGGGTGGGCACGATGTCCCGCACCCTCCGCACAGATGCACAGAACTTGCAGAGCGGCCGGAACAGGGACATCTGATCAATGGCCTGGAGTGCACCCCGGTTCTGGCAGAGACAGGGGTGGGTCAGGGTCACCACGTGAGCCCTTCAAGCCTCCCTGGGGCCCCCACCACCCCCCAAGGTCTGGGCACCTGCAGCAGAGTAGCGGCGGCCCCACCCAGAAGCAGGAGCGGGGACTGTGCTATCTGAGCATTCTTCACTGCGGTCACCGTGTTGGTGAGGCCAGGGCCTGCTGTTACCGCTGCCACGCCCACCGTCCCTGGAACACAGACTCCGTCATGGCTGTGCCCACCTTCCTGGCCATCCTCCCACCCCTATCCTCGAAAAGCCCCGACCCCTCACAGACACCCCATCCCACATTCCCACCAGCCCTCAGCCCTCCCCACAACGCCCTCACCGGTCAGGCGGGCCACAGCGTCAGCGGCAAAGACGGCGGTGACCTCATGGCGTGTGTCTACCACACGGATGCCCAGCTTCTCACAGGCCACCAGCAGGGGGGAAATGTGCCCGCCCACCAGCGTGAAGAGAAACCTCACGCCATGGGCCCTCAGCACAGCCGCCACGTTCTCTCCGCCATGCCTGACGCTCGCCTTGTCCACCTGGGTGGGGGGAGCGGGAGGAGCAAGAATGTCAAGGGCCAGGGCAAGGGCAGCTGGAGAGAGGGGCAATCCCTCTGCCCCAGGTTGGGGGGCTGGAGCAGAGTCAGAGGTCAGGGGAACCTCGACCTTACTTGGGCAGGTGTTACACTATATGCTGGGCTCGGAGCAAAGAACACCACGTTGCCAGATCTTCTTATCACTATATCACTTCTACAGGGTCCCGTATATCCACGGGATATAGTGATATATCCCTTGGTGTCTAAGGACACCAAGACTTGCCCAAGCAAGATTCAAAGTCTGATGGAACCCACATTCTAAAGCACCCTACTCTGTTACGCTGCCCACCCCCCCCCCGCCCCGCCCTGGAATGGCAGCAATCAGGGAAAGCGGAGAAGCAAGATGGATCTATATAACCCAGGGGAGTTTGGCCAGGAGCACAAGGCAGGGAGCCATCTGCTGACTTCTGCCTGCCCTCTGGAATTCCTGCAGGGCCTGGCAGCTGCGCCGCTGCCCCGGCCTACCTGGCCCCTCCCACACAGCGCTAAGCAGGCCCAGGCCCAGCTGACAGGCTGCCACCCCCACGTGCCTGGCACAGGAGCACCTGCTGGCACGCATACCCAGGGCCTTTGCCTTGCCTGTCCACAAGTCACCACTGTCAGTGGCATTGCTCCCGGCTAAGAGAAGAAGGACTGGAGAGGGGTTTGGGGAGGAGAGGTCAAAGCTGGACCCGGCTAGGAGAAAAAAGATTGGGAAGAGGCTTTGGGGAAGGGGTTCGTTTCTGCAGAGAAGTAGTTCAGGGCGCACACAGCGCGTGGGGTCAGCTCTTCCCGAACACGTCACCTAGGGCAAACGACCACACACCTCTCTGAGCCTCAGTTTCTGAGGACAGAAACAACAGCACCTACTTTCAAGAAGGTGGTAAGGGGTACGTGAGAAAAATCCCTCGAAAGTGCTGAGCTCAGCAGAGGAAAACGGTCACTGTCACCCCTCTGGTGCCTGCTCTCAAGCCACCGACCCCACAGGGTTTAGGAAGTACACCCAGAGTGTGGCTATCTGCTCTGTGAAAAGGGCTCGGGGACCCCGGGGAAGGAGGTAGGCAGGGTGTGACAGCCCTCTCAGTGGCCTCCGGATTATCTCTTACTAGTGGCAAAGTCCAGGCCCTCACGTGCAGCTTGGCAATGGGGGACAGGGCCCTGGACAGAATCTTCGGACCTGGCCCTCTGGACTAGTCGGGGCTCGCTTTCCCTGCCTGTAAAATGGGTGAGCTGGAAGGAGCACCATGAGGTCCCTCCTTCTTTGCCGGCCCCCAGCCCACCTCCCGTCTGCCCTCCCCACCACCTCTGCCCTCCCCACCACCGCACCTTGTGCATCAGCTGAAAGAAGAGCCCCAGGCGGTGCGCGGCACCCAGCAGGGCGGCCACCAGCGTCCCGAAGGCCAAGAGCAGGAGGGAGGAGAAGGAACACCCGGCAGGGGCGGAGGCCGTGGGGGTCTCCATGAGGTGGCACCTAAGGGAGACAGGGCAGGGCCAAGACCTGAGCACAAACAGGTAGGAAAAAAAGCACACCCCCCTCTCGCCCCGCCCAGACGCCTGGCCACGCCCCCTGCCGCCAGTTTCTGCTCGGTCACGCCCCCGACCCCAGGCCACGCCCTTATGCGCCTAGGCGCTGACTGAGGCCACGCCCCTGAGGAGCCAGGGCACGCCCCTCGCGGCTGCAGCCTCGGCCCCTCACGGCACGACCACAGGTTAATGCGGCGACGACAGCATCAAGAGAGTTATTTTCCCACTTACCTATGTGTCGCAGGGTCAGCGGGAAGCCACGCCCCTCTCTTACAACAAGATCCCTAACCTCAGCCCCAGCGGTCAGCCCGCCCCGCGTTGCGTCATCATGCCACGCCCCCGACGTTACCAGGCGTGACCCTCTGCTCAAGCCACGCCTCTCCCCTCCCCTCAGACAGCGCCAAGCCCGAGCCTGACCCCCGATCCCAGGCCACGGGTCGAGGTCAAATCGCATCGGGATGGTTCTCCGACACTGGCTCGACCGCCGAGGCTCTTTCACCTTCACGTACAGGTAATGGCGCCTGACTCCAGCAGAATTCGGCGCTCTCAAGGTCACATGACCCGGGCGCGCGGCTGGATCCCCTTTTTTTAGTTCACTTGGCTCAGCGGCGCCCCGTAGTGCGGCCCGACGCGCGTGCGCAGAGCCGGAGCCTTGCCCCGGGGCCGCTCGTAAGAACCCTGTTTCTATTGGCCGCCTCGCGCACAGGCCCCACATTCCCTCGCCTTTCATTGGTTCGCACTGCCACATCCCCTTTTTTTAACCGATAGGCCACGCCCTTCTGCATCCTCATTGGCCAAGACCTTTGCGGGCCCACCTTCCGCAGCCTTCCATTGGCTCCACACAGCAGGACCTGGGTTCGAGCCCCGGGAGGGCAGCTCACGTTCTACCCTAGGCGGGCCGTGTGCCTTTTCACGCAGGCTGGGTGTGGGTGTTCAACAGCCCGTTCCCCAGAAGCCCCGCCATCCATGACCTCGTCCCAGGCAAGCCCCGCCAGAGCCCAAGCACCAGGCCCCGCCCCTCGCGTGTAGCCCCGCCCCTATTTGGCCACGCCCCGCGGGCCCCGCACCCTTCCCGCAGCACGTGGTTTGTTTAGCTATCGGAGGAACCGGCGCTCCGAAGCCCTTTGGCCCCTGGCTGCAGCCCGCGTTCCGCCCCATTCCACCGTCCTGCCTGTGGAAAATGATCTCCCCATCGGTGCAGGGAGAGTCCCTCTGTCATCCTGCTCCCTGCTTGTGTCCAAGACAAATCCTGCCATTTTTACACTGGCTCCCATCGCCGTCAACTTCGGGGGTTTCCCTCTGAGGATCCTGCCCCACCCTTAAGTCTTCTGCCTTCTACTGACTCATTCCTAGGTTCTAATCTCGCCCATTTAAAAAGACAAAAACTCACCTCTGCTGACACCTCCACCTGTTGTCACACTGCTCCGTTTTCCTGGAGGAATTTTGCTAACACCTCCCCTCGCTGACCTGTGAGCGCGCCTCCTATTTCCTCGTGAATCCCTGTTTGCAGGCTCTTCCCCGCCACGCCACGAGAGCTGTCCTGAATTATGCAGTCTCCAAATGGGTCCTCTCCTGTCCCTCAGTCCACTCCACAGTCCCCCCAGCTCTACAAGGGCAGTGCGAAGGAGTCACTTCCTGCCTGGCACTCTTTAGTGAGGGCCCATAATTAACAGGATGAAATGCAAACTTCCCACAAGGACCTTCTAGGCCCAATTAAAGTCCCACAGCCAATAAGGAAACTGTGGTCATTACTGTGAGCACTTACATTACGTGCCAGGGGCTGTTTTAGGCACTTTTCACATATTAACTCATTTAATCCTTCCAACGGCTCTGTAAGGCAGGCTTATTCTCATTATCCCCGTCTTACAAATGAGGAAACTGAAGCTGAGAGAGGTTAAGGAACTTGCCCAAGGTCACACAGCTTGAAGAAAGTCATAGAGGCAGAATGGGAAATCAGGCAGTGCTGCCTTAGCCCCTGGAGGGGGAGCACCTCAAGCATGGGCACTGTGCTTTAACCATGTCTGGCTTCCCCGTGCCTATCACAGGGTGTAGTTTGGGGCCCATGCACATCCCCTTGTGCTTACCTGGAGCTGTGGCACCTGCATTTCTTTGAGCATTCCTCTGGCCACCAAAACCTGTTTTACTCCGCTGTGCCACAGCAGGCCAGGAGTGCTAAGGAATGAATGCCTCCCTCTGGGGGAACAACCCTCAACCCAGTAACTTGAGGGCACCGGTGGATAAATACCCCAGTTCTCTCTCACCCCTTGGGTGGACAACTCACACGTGTTTTCTTACGTTCACTCCCAGACCCTTGCAGTGCAACAAAGCCCCAGTTGCCTGCAGTGGCAACCTGCTTGATACACACACCCCTTTACTGGCTGCCTTCCCTTCCCCAAATCACTTCCCCACTCCCCTACTAGAGTTTCCTTGGATCATCCATCCGACTTCTCAAACAAACTGCTTGCTCAGTCTGCTTCTGGGTGACTCAGTCTAAGATCCAGAGCTGGGTACAAAGATAGCAATATATTCATAAACTCCTGCAGAACAGACAAGTAATTTCTCACCCACAGGAACTGCCACAAGTGTCATGTAGAATTTGGCAAAAAGAAGACATGAATGAAAAATTCTGACCCTTCCAGCTGTTCTTGTGGACAGAAACATTGCCTGTTAGAACAATAATTGGCATTTCTCCAGCAAAATCCTTTGGTCCGAGGCAAGGTTTGGTGAACTGCCCAACTTGCCACAAACCTCTCCCAGATGCATGTTTACCTGAAACTCATTCCATTTCAGGGTTCAGTTCCTCATTGCAGGGTTCATTCCTCCCACCCTGGAGCCAGGTCACAAGCCACCCAGGAGTGGGCTTTAACACATGGTCTCCCGAACTTCACCCCTTCGAACTCCACATTCACGACTTTGACCCTATCAGTTCCTTCACCTTTTTAAATACACTTTTGATTTGGGAATAATTGCAGATTTAAAGAAAATTTGTAAACTTTACACCCTGTGGTCAACATCTTACAGAACAAGAGTGTATTTTTCAGAACTAAGAAGTCAGTGTTGGTACGTTACGATTCACTAGATCCCAGACTTTGTTCAGATGTCTCCCATTTTTCTACTAATGGCCTTTTTCCATCCCGGAATCCCATCCAAGCTCCCACGTTGCATTTGGACCTTCTGTCACTGAGGTGCTGTGAGCCAGCCACTATTTTAAACACATCAGGGGTATTACTTATTTGATCTTCATAAGAACCCTGTGAGTAGATATGCACTCTATTTATCTGATGAGAAAAAATAAAAAAGCAGTTGACAGCCTCAGCAAAGTCACAGCATCAGGGAATGACAGAACTGTGACTTGGACACAGGAAGGCCAACTCCAAAGTCTGTGTTCTTATCCACCACTGTCATTTTTTGGAAGAGAAGCCTCCCTTCTGTTCAGCTCCATCCTGATATTGTCCGTGAACTCACATTTTTGATGTATTCACTATGCGTTCTCTGATAACCTTCAAAATAAATGCATCACCATTAAAACAAAAAAACATGCATCCTCCTGGCCCTAAAATCATGAACTCCACACTTTGGGAAGCTGCGAGCATGTGCTTTTACGTTGCTGACGTTGACAGTTTCAGTGCCCAGGGCTAACCTGAGAGCTTTGGGAAGATTGTATCTTCTGGCACAAATACCTTCTCGTTTGCAAAATGCTTTCCCTGTTTGCTGCTTTCACAAACCTGTGTTTGGTTGGCCTTTCATTGTGGGCCTGCCAGGGAGATAAGGCGGCACAAAAATCCAGTGTTAGTGCATTCGTTTCCCAGGGCTGTAGTAACCACTGAGAGTGTTAAGACAACAGAAATTTACTCTCTCACAGTTCAAGAGACCAGAAGTCACAAATCAAAACATCAAGGTGTCTGCCGGCTTGGTTCCTTCCTGGAGCTCTGAAGGAGAATCTGTTCCATACATGTCACTCTCCTGGCTCCTGGTGGCTGCCAGCAATCCTTGGCAATCTTTATGTATTTATGTACTTATGTATTTTTTAGAGACAAGATCTCACTCTGTCACCCAAGCTGGAGTGCAGTGGCGCAGTCATAGCTCACGGCAGTCTTTAACGCCTGGGCTCAAGCGATCCTCCCGCCTCAGTCTCCCCAGTAGCTGTGCATGCCACCATGCCCAGGTAATTTTTTTCTGTTTTGTAGAGATGGGGTCTTGCTCTTGCTCAGGCTGGTCTTGGAACTCCTGCGTTAAGCAATCCTCCCATCTCAGCCTCCCAAAGTGCTGGGGTTACAGGCGTGAGCCACCGTGCACAGCCCAGTCCTTGGCATTCTTAACTGGTGCATCACTCCAATCTCTGCCTCTGTTGTCACATCACCTTGCTCTCTGTATCTCTGTATGTCCTTTTCTGTCTCTTATAAGGACACTTGTTGGATTGAGGGCCCACTCTAATCCAGGATGATCTCATCTCGTGACCCTTACCTGAAATACATCTGCAAAAACCCTATTTCCAAATAAGGTTATCTTCTGAGGTTCCAGGTGGACGTGAATTTGGGGGCAACACTAGTCTACTCACGGCAGTTGGGTTATAGATTGTCTCTTAGAATTTTGAAGCAGAGAGGGAGGGAAAGAGAGGTGATCTGTTGGAAGTATCTGGAGATGCCAAGATCTGGAGAGGTAGGATGTAGGAGGCTCAGACATGAGGCACAGAAGCTATGAGGAAGCAGGAACCCTGAGGCTGAAATAAAAAGAGAGTTCAGAAAACCATCAAGGGACTGGCTAGAAGTTACACAAGAAGCTGGTGCCATAACTCACACCTATAAGTAATCCCAGCACTTTGGGAGGCTGAGATGGGAGGATCGCTTGAGGCCAGAATTTTGAGACCAATCTTGGCAATATAGTAAGACCCCATCTCTACAAAAAAATAAAAAACTAGCCAGGCGTGGTGGTGTGTATCTGCAGCTCTAGCTATTTGAGAGGCTGAGGAAGGAGGATCACTTGCGCCCAGGAGTTCGAGGCTGCCGTGAGCTATGATGAGGCCACCGCACTCCAACCTGGGCAACAAAGTAAGATCTCATCTCTAAAAAAAAACAAAGTAAGGCTGGGTGTGGTGGCTCACGCCTGTAATCCCAGCACTCTGGGAGGCTGAGGCGGGCAGATCCTTTGAGCTCAGGAGTCCGAGACCAGCCTGAGCAAGAGCGAGACCCCGTCTCTACTAAAAATAGAAAGAAATTAATTGGCCAACTAAAAATATATAGAAAAAATTAACCGGGCATGGTGGCGCATGCCTGTAGTCCCAGCTACTTGGGAAGCTGAGGGAGGAGGATCGCTTGAGCCCAGGAGTTTGAGGTTGCTGTGAGCCAGGCTGACGCCATGGTACTCTAGCTGGGGCAACACAGTGAGACTCTGTCTCAAAAAAAAAAAGAAAAGGTCTGAGGAAGGCCGGCTGGGCAATGGATGGTACCCATATCACAGGCTGGCATGAGGATTAGAGGGGATCATATGTGATCTCTTGCCCAAAGTGACAGAGAAAGGCCACAGGCTTAAGTCCTCT
>CAUYPO010046682.1:0-25129 GCA_963574435.1 Cheirogaleus major
ACCAGATGACATGGTTCAAATCTTGGCATGAACATAAAATCTAATCTAATCACTCTCAGTTTTCTTATCTAGAAAATGAGTGTACTTATACCTACTTTTCTGGATTGTTTTGAAGATTAAATAAAATAGCATATTTAGAGCATGTGTATAGTGTAGGTATTCAACATTGCTAGTGTAGGTATTCAACATTGCTAGGGATTTGGGGTTTTTTTTCCCCTTTCCTCGCTCCCTTCTCCAGAATTTCTTAACTTTTCCCCTGTGTTCTAGACCCAGAGCTGTGGGTCACTAGTTTTATGGCCTAGGGCAAGTTCCTTAATCTTTGTGACCTCTTAATTTCTTTTATCTATAAAATAGGGAACAAAAAATATTGGTCTTGGCTGCTTTGAGCATTTCTTTTTCCTGTTTTCCTTCCCTTTCTTTTTTTATTTTTTGTTCAGACCAAAAGAAACTATATCTATGGGCTTGCAGACTAAATCATTATTTAGCTATAAATGAAAATGCTAATAAAGAACTTGGAATGTGTTATTAATTAGTAGCAAAAAATAGCACTTTACATGCTTTCTCTTTGAGACATATGATATTCTTTTTTTAAAAATTTATTTATTTATTTTCTTTTAAAGAAATTTCAGAGTATTATGGGGATAGAAACATTTGGATATCCCTAAATTTAAATTTCTTCTTGTTTTGTTCCTGCTTAAAACTCAACAATGGCTTCTCATTGCCCTTATGACAGTCTAAATTCCTTAACAAAGCCTTCATGTGGGCCCTGCCTGTGTCTTCAGCCTCAGCTGAAACTCGTCTATCTCTACCACATTGTTCTCCTTTAAGTGTTTCATAATATACTATTAAGTTCCTTTCCATGCCAAAGTCTTTGCTTATGCTAAGAAATTTTTTCCGTTTCTTCCCTTCTGTCTGACCAACCTTTCAGCCTTCAAATCTAATCCTAAACCTCACTTTCTCTAGGAAGAATTCTTTGCCTTCCCCACAGTCTTCCAAGCAACTAGATCAGTTGTCCTGTCATCTACACTTGATCCTTGCTCCTTACTTTTTCCTGTTTGGCATTTGTCTCTGTCAATTAAATTCTCATTTGTGTAGCTATTTGTTTGATGTCCATTCCCTTGAAAGGTTGTAAGTCTCATTTACCACTGTCTCTCTAGTCCCAGGTACAAGCTTGGGATCTATGATTTGCTCAGTACATGTGTATTGAATGAGTAACAGGTGTTTTTTCAAATGATAACACTTAGACCTGGAGAAGTTATGTAGTACACCCAAGCTCAAGCAGATGACCAGTGGCAAAGCCAGTCCTTGGATCTAAGTCCCCTGATGCCAAGGCTCCTGCTTAAATATCTTCTTTTTTGTTTGTGAGTATAATTGACTTATTTGAAAAGTCTAATAAAATTATAATTGAGACAGGTAACTTTTTAATATTTATTTTTAAGTTGACAAATACAAATTGTATATATTTATCCTGCATAACATGATTTTTTTTCTTTGAGTCAGGGTCTTGCTCTGTTGCCTAGGTTGGAGTGCAGTGGCATGATCCTAGCTCATGCAAACTCGAACTCCTAGGCTCAAGCCTTCTACCTCAGTCTCCTGAGAGGCTGAGACTACAGGCAAATACCACCACACCCAGCTAATTAAAACAAAAATTTGTAAAGATGGGATCTTGCTTTGTTGCCCAGGCTGGTTTTGAACTGCTGGCTTCAAGTGATTCTCCTGCCTTGACTTCCCAAAGTTCTGGGATTACAGTGCCCGGCCTGATGTTTTGATATGTGTATATGTTGTGGAGTGACTAAATCTAGCTAATTAACATATGTATTACCTCATATACAAGTATAATTTTTAAGCATTATCAAAAAGTGAGTCCGTTCTACATTCTTATCCAAAATTGCCTCAACAAGGAAAGTATTAAAAAAAAACTTGGGGAGGGT
This sequence comes from Cheirogaleus major, assembly GCA_963574435.1. NCBI lineage: Eukaryota > Metazoa > Chordata > Mammalia > Primates > Cheirogaleidae > Cheirogaleus > Cheirogaleus major. The sequence goes on from CAUYPO010046682.1 coordinate 1,932, forward strand.
AGCAATATGATGATAGTTCTTAAGATAGTTCTTATCAGAGGAATATGGACAAAGGAAGACAGAAGAAAAACCTGTCCTATGAAATTAGAATTGACAGGTTCCGTATTGTTCTTCCTATTATGAAAGTTGCGAGAATGGGAATTTTAAAGAATTCCTGGATTATTAGATCAAGATTGTAGTTAGCTATGGCTTCAAAGATTCACTCCTTCTAAAATTCTGTAGTAAGCAATCATCAGCTTGCATTTGAATATGCATAATAATCATCCTTGGAAACAGTAGTGCCCCTCTCAATTTCTGACCCAGCTTCTACATTTCAGCTCTTACCCGATCAATTGTCACACAAGGGTAAGTGTATTAGTTTTTTGGGGCTGCCATAACAAAGTACCGGGACTGGGTGGCTTAAACAACAGACATGTATTTTCTTACAATCCTGGAGACTAGAAGTTTAAGATCAAGGTGTTGGCAGGTTGATTTCTGCTGAGGTCTCTCTCTTTGACTTGTGGCTAGCCATTTTTTCCTTGTGTGATCACATGGTATTTCCTCCACGTGCATGCGTCCTAATCTCCTCTTGCAATGATGCCAGTCAGAGTGGATTAGGGTCTACCTACAAGATCTCGTTTTGCCCTAATTATCTTTTAAAGGCCCTCTCTCCAAGTATGGTCACATTCAGAGGAACTGGAGGATTAGGACTTCATCATATGAATTTGGGAAGGACACAGTTCAGCTCACATTAGTGATATTCAAAATATTTAAGAACCTGTCAGCCATAGGTTCAGACCCATAGGAATAGATGCTGACCATACGTCTGGCCAGGCAATGTGAGCACCCTGCTATGCTTTAGTTGCTAGAATGTAGGGAGATGGGGGACCAGGTCCACTGAAGCAATAGAAGGACACTTGGGGGGCCAGGAGTTATGGTTATTTATAATACAAACTGGTAGAGAAATATATAAATATTTTAATAGCAAGTATGGCGATTGTGGGACAAACCAGGCGAATGTCCATCTTGGACACACACAACCATCCATTTTGAGTGCTGTAAGCCAGATCTGACTTTCTTGGAGATGTTGCTGAAGTTGAGCTCAATCAGTCAGGATTTGGGTAAAGAGATCCTAGATGTGTGCTACAATCAAAGTATGAGCAGGAAAACTATGGTGGTTTCTCTTTCCTTGGTCTACCAGGGTGTCAGTTGTTTTTTTCTGAACAGTGGGGTTGTAGGCAGGTGAGGTCTGGGGGAAATGGACATTGAGATGCTGCGATCAGGAGAGTGGATCGCAAAGCAGGCTGCAGAAGATTGGAGGGTATGGACAGGGTCAGAGAGAGGCAGGAGACAGAATGCCAGTTAGGATGGAGGGATCCAGCCAGGAGAAGATGAAAGCCTTAACTAGAGCAAGCGTAATAGAAATGGAAAGACAGAGATGGGTTGGAGAGGGAGGTTGTGGACTTTCTTTGAGAGGTGTAAGTGATTCAAATGCCCACTACCAATTATCCTAGCAGAGGAAAGAGCTTCCCACTGGTAGGACCTAGGCAGTCCTTGCAGCTGGAATTGCAAATGCTGTACTTTTCCTTATTGCAGTTCATGAGGAGAGCGCTATAGCAAGGCTCATTTGGTCTTTCTGAGGCCCAGGAAGTGGAGAATGCCTCAAAGAAGACTTAGAAAGTGGCAGACATGTGAAAGAGACTTCTTCCTTATATGAATTGCTTTCAAACCAGGATTATGAGTAGTTGGAAGAGACAAGATTGATTGGTGGTTTAGGGGAAATAGTGCCTGTTGTGAGCTTGGCAGAGGCCCATTGTTGGCCTTTGCGTGCTGGTCTAAAGTATATGTGAACGAACATTAAAAAATATCTATCTGTTATCTATTGTAATACATATCAAAATGAGTTAATTTAAAGAAAAATATAAAATGAATACCAGTATAGATGATAATGTAGATACAGTAAAATCACTAAAGTTTGGGAAATACTGATATAGAGGAATGATCATCAAATAAGTCAGACTTGGAGTCAGGAGACCTGAATACAAATCATGACTGTGACACTTATCAGTTTCAAGACTTCTGATTTCTTTGTGGTAAAATGGAAAAACCATCACCAATCTTGCTTATTTCCTAGTCTTGTCATGAGGTTCATTGAGTGTCATTTTGTTTATTCACTCAAGCATTTACCAAATTTGTACTGTATTAGCAAAGAAAGCACTATAGAATTAGAACAAATTATTACTAGAGGGAGAACAGGCTTTTGAATTTTTTGCACAATGACTGGTATTTAAATTTAAACTCCCAAGAGTGACCCTCATTTCAAAAGATCACTAGTATAGATTTAAATTAAAATAAGACATTTCCTTTCTCCACCAAATATGAAAATAAAATGAGTGTTAGTAGATAAGGGCATTAACATTAGAAACAGAAGGTGCCATTTTTCATTTAGTAACTTGAACACATAGAAAATCCACCTTTAACCTACTTTTATTGTTTATGCAGTGCTGGGAATATATGTGGTCCCTTGGAAAGTAAAAGGAAATGACAAGGTATTTTCGCTGAGGAGTTCAAACCTAAACATTGTTGAACGAATCTACTCAGCATAGCAGTAGAGTGCGTAACTGAGCTGATATGATGGGAGAGGTCAACCTGGGGCTGTTGGCTGAAGTTGTATGAAATGAGCCATTTGAAGCCAGTTGGTTTGGGGCTGGGAAGGCAGGAGGAAGACTGTGCTCCAGAATTCCCAGTGGGATTAAATAGTAAATGTGTAGCAAGTAGGACACAGAGAGGTGCGTCAAGTATGTCACACCCCACACCAAGAAGTGGCTCAAAGAGTCTGTTGGACATGATTTCCTTTTTTTCCTTGTCATTTTCAAGCAGCCTGTCTTAGTCTGTTTATGTTGCTATAAGAAGATACCTACCTGAGACTGGATAATTTATAAACAACAGAAATTTATTTCTTACGATTCTGGAGTTGGGGAAGTCCAAGATCAAGGTGACAGAACATCTGAAGTGTGCTGAGGAGCTTCTTGCTGTGTCCTCACATGGTAGAAGAGACTGAAGGTGAGGAAGGGACCTAGCTAGTTCCTTCCAGCCCTTTTATAAGATCACTAACATTACTCATGAAGGCTCTGCCCTCATGGCTTAATCGCTTCCCAAAGGCCCCACTTTTCAAAATTATCACATTGAGTTTAAGTTCCAATGTGAACTTTGGAGGGACACATACATTTAAACATAGCACAGCCCTTGGAAGTTTCTTGTCCTGATCTGCCCCATGAACACAGTTTTTTCTATGTCTGGTTTATAGATGAAGGATGGGAGTGGACAGCTGAATATACTCCCAGGAAGTTTTGGTCAGTTTGATAGCAGAGTTCACAGTGATGGGGAGAGTCATCGTACATCCAGGTGTTGAGTCCAAATCCTAGAGATTGTTCATGGCATGGACCATGCGACCCAGCATGCTAACGGGGCTGCCAGAGTGGCCCTTTGCCTTTTGCATGTCTACACTATCCCCACTATGCCAGTGTGTTTGCCCTGCTGTGTCCAGAGTTGGTAATTCAATCATCATCATGTTCTTTCCAATATGGCTTCAGGTCTTCTAATATTCTCCTACGGTACTATGAGGCATAATAACAATAACTAATTAATAACAACTAATAATTGTTGAGAACTTAGTCTCTGCCAGAAAGTGTTGGAAGCACTTCACGTATACATTTCTCACTCATTCCTCATAATAATAATTAGTAGAAAACTCCACTTTATAGATGAGGAAATAGAGACTCAAAAATGTTAAGTGATTTGCTCAAGGTCACTCAGCTCCTACGTGGTAGGAGTGGGGTTTGAACGAATAAGTTTTCTAGTCCCTGCCCTTCTTCTTAACCACCTGACCACTCCCATCTCCCAGGAGGCCTCATTGAGGCTGGGAGGAGGTGGGGTTTGGGGATCATGGAGTTGCAGGGTCCAAAGCCCCTCACAGCCTCACTGCTTCTCATTGCCCATTCCCAGAGAGAATCCCCCAAATGTCTTCCCAGACAACTGATGCTTTGCTTTTCCTCAGACGCTACTGGTGACCTGGAACATGGTGCCACATGAAGCAGCCTAGTCCATTTTTAGATGCAATGATTGTCACTCAGTTTTTCCATTTTTTGAGCAGAAATCATTTCCCTTCCTAACTTCACCTACTTGTCCTATTTCTGTTTTTGGGAGCTCTACCAAATAAGAATCTTCTTTCTTCTGATGGATAACCCTTTAAATATTTGAAGATCCCAGGGAGTTTGGAACAGTTTCCCAGTAGACCTCAACCTTCTTTCTCTACTCGCAGCAGAAAGACAGGACTTTATTTTCTAAACATGACAGTCCTTTGTCCATTTCTGTGAGCAGCTTATTATTTGTGCCTATTAACCCGGAAGGACACAATTGCAAATATGAAAGACCAGCTTTGTTTTAGGGTTTATTTGATTGGAACAGTAAACACACCTCTGTGCAGTCTTCATGGTTCATCATTTAGCTTCATTTGTTCAGGACACTGGCTTTGTGTATGGCCCCAGCTAGAGTCTGGTGCTAAACTCCTAAGACAGGTCATTCTTGTCTTAACAGCTTGAAAACAACAAGAGAAAAACACTGTTATACTACAAATATGCTTGTGTGAAAATGGAGGGCTAAAATGTAGAGGAAAAAAAGTGAATTAGTTTTGGGTGTCATGAGGGAGGGCTTTGAAAGAGGTAAGGGGGCTCTGGGTGCGGGTTCACTGGGTGGAGAGTGGGGCATTGGAGACTTTCAAGGACAAATCGGCTGGTACCCTTGAGGGAAATAAACTAAAATACACTTGGCAATGACTTATGATATTTCTGGTTCTGTTTGAGAAGGGGTGAAGATTACAGAATACATACAGATGGCATTATTTTTGTTAAATTAGGCATAATGGTTAGGCAAGTTGTGAGTTGTTTATGTGTATTTGCATTCTTGATAGAAATTTCCAGGAGGCCCAGGGACTTCTGTTTTTCAATGAAACACATGAAATTTATAAAGAATATTCCATGTTTAGGAACTTATTACTGTAACTGACTCCCTTTTGCTTGGGGAGAAGGTACCTCTGCTTCCTCTGGTGGGTTTTGCTGCTGTGTCTTGGAAGGTGAATTGGCCCCACCTTGGTAAGCCACTGAGTGGTCACATGACTACAGGAAAGAACCTTTTTCTTTTGGGGCCTCAATTTCCTCCTCTGTGAAGTGAAGGAGTTAGACTAAGGGTCCTTCCAGCTCTGAGGATCTTCTTTCTTTCTTTCTTTCTTTTTTTTTTGAGACAGAGTCTCACTCTGTTGCCCAGGCTAGAATGAGTGCCATGGCGTCAGCCTAGCTCACAGCAACCTCAAACTTTTGGGCTCAAGCAATCCTCCTGCCTCAGCCTCCCGAGTAGCTGGAACTACAGGCATGCGCCACCATGCCCGGCTAATTTTTTCTATATATATTTCTAGTTGGCCAATTAATTTCTTTCTATTTTTAGTAGAGACGGGGTCTCACTCTTGCTCAGGCTGGTTTCGAACTCCTGAGCTTGAGCGATCCGCCCGCCTCGGCCTCCCAGAGTGCTAGGATTACAGGCGTGAGCCACCATGCCCGGCCAGATCTTCTTTCTTATTATAAGCCCTTCTTTGTTATTTTGGTGTGATGGTTTCCTGATATAAAGGCCTAGCTTGGACATCAGTGACACAGTTTCTTGGTGAAATCCATGCTGTTGTTGATTGAATTATTGGTTGCAATTCTTCATTCCCCTGATACCGTGATATTATGCATTCAAACCCTTGCTATGGCTTTAGGGTAGGAAAAGTATATTTACTAGCTCTTTGGCTCTAGGTGTGGTCATGTGGGTTGTTAGCAGATGTGACATAAGCAGAGGCTTATGTATATCTTAGGTACTAGTCCCAGAAGGATAAAAGAAATATGGAACCAGACCTAGATTCAGCCCAAAGCTTAGAGCCCAGCCTAAATCAGCTGAACTCCAGCAGGTGCATGAGTGAAAAATAAATGCTTTGTATTTTTGCTGTTGAGACTTTGTAGTTGTTTGTTTTGCAGAGTTAATAAATCATGAAAGTAAGACATGCTTAATGCATGACCTGACCTAAATCTTGGTCCTCAATGGACATCAGACATTCATTTATTTCAAATCTTGTTCAATGTTTATATTCTGTGTTTTATTTATATTCACATTCTATATTGTATTTGTATGTATTTTAATCAAGGCCTTAATGCCCTTTAGTGACCAACTTTTTAGTTTGATTTGCATTTTTGTCTCACAGGGATGTTAGTCATTAAAATAAAGGTGGTTTTGTCATTCAATCTATTTATTATACTTATGAGTGGAACTCCAGGTTTCAGAGGCTGAAATGACTCTCATTACCCTGGTAAGCTACCTGATGTAGCAATTTGGGTTTGAACACACACTAGGAGGCATAGCTACTGAACTGTGGACTCCTTTCTCCCAATACTGACTCCTCGTTCTCAGCCAAAACTTCATCTGCAAGCTTGAATAGCTGGCATTTATTTACTGCTGCCCAACAGGGGGAAGGAATCATAGCACAAGAAAAGTAGCATCAGCAGTCTTTGGGGGCTTAAAATTAATGGATTTTTTCCTATCATGCTGTGTTCCAAAATTAATCTGGTTTCTGCCTGCCATGAACTGACACAGATTGTTGTTTTATGGTTATTTAAGGCAGAGAATTTACCCTCCATAATTAGGCTTTCCCGCGCTCTTCCATTATAAGATCAAACACAGTGATCTCCTGTTTGTGTCTTTGAAATCTGTGAGCTGAGTTGCCCATTAGCTCCAATATACCCACTTTTCTGCTCAACTGCTACTAAGTCCTTTGGAATTTGATAGACTTAAACACTGTGTATCCAACACATTGTTATGCTTGCTCAGGGAAAGTGATTACAATTTAAGACACTCCTACATCACTGGAAGAAAGAAAATTCATGCGGTGGTCATGGGTCATGCATAGTTCTTTTAGAAGAACTCACTTTCGTTGTATCCATCATGTTATCTGATAACTTTCCCTTCTTAATATTCCACAAGCTTTCCAACCTCAAACTCAACATTTAGTCTATCAGTTCTTTATGGTAAAGGTGAGGAAAAAATGACTGGGGATGAAAGGCCTTTTATAGTGAAATTAATCAAGGAAAAAGTATTTCAGTCAAACAAAGGTTTTGAGCTTGTGTTTTCTTTCATAAGAAAGAGATTTCTACTCTACAGTTGTTGACTGGTATAACTCTTCCAGGTATGACACTACATTCTTACATATCTGGGTAACAGTTGAAGGTAGAAGGCAAGAGAGGAGAAAGCCACTTAATCCTCCTCAGGAGCCACAGGATACTTGCCCAGATTGTCTTGGGATTCATACATATTGAGTATGACTGTCCCAACACTACCTCTTATGGGAATGGCATAGCACAGGTTTTAGTCAAGTAATGTGATAAAAATAGAAAACCTCTTCCAGTGAAAATGGGATCATAGCATGGAATATTCAAAAATTGTTTTATTAAACATAATTAAACATTTATTAAACATAATAAAACAATTTTTGAAGATTCCATGCTATGATCCCATCTCCACTGGAACAGATTTTCTATTTTTATTTCATTACTTGACTGAAACATGTGCTATGCCATTCCCATAAACGATATGGAAACAACCCAAGTGCCCGTCAATTCATGATTGGATTATTAAAATTTGCTATATGTTTACAATGGAATATTACTCAGTTCTAAGAAACGACAGCTAGCACCGCTTATATTATCCTGGATTGAGCTTAAGCCCATTATCCAAAGTGAGGTGACACAAGATCAGAAAAATGGGCTCCACATGTACTCGCCATCAAAATGGTACTGACTGATTATCACTATGGTGCTCAAAGTGTGGTGATGTTCACCAGGGATTCAGTGGTTGAGGGGGGTAGACCCACATCTGAGGGATGTGGTGAACAGTGTGGGGGAAGGGCATACCTCTAACCCTTGTTAGGGAAAGGCAAATATATAAAATGTAACCAAAATGTTAAAAAAAACCAAAAACATTTATTGGCTGTTGGGCAGGTGGGAGGGGGGAGGAGGGGATGGGTATATACATACACAATAAGTGCGATGTGCACTGTCTGTGGGATGGACACGCTTGAAGCTCTGACTCAAGGGGGGAGGGGAGGCAAGGGCAATGTAACATTTGTACCCCCATATTATGCTAAAATAAAAAAAAAAAACTACCAATAGGCTAGTGTTGACCATAACCTTTACCAATAACAAACAATTAATTAACGCATATTTTGTATGTTATATATATATATTATGTACTGTATTGTTACAATAAAGCTAGAGAAAGGAAAACATTAATAAGAAAATCATAAGAAGAGAAAATATATTTACTATTCACTGAGTGGAAGTGAATCATCATAAAAGTCTTTATTTACCCTCATCGTCTTCACATTGAGTAGGCTAAGAAGAAGGAAGAGGAGAGGTTGATCTTTCTGTCTCAGGGGTGGCAGAGAAGGAAGAAAATCTGTGTATAAGTGGACTCTTGGAGTTCAAACCTGTGTTGTTCATAGGTCAACAGTACATTTAAAAGTAAACCATTCAATTGCCATCTCCTACACACTCTTCTAAGTGTTGGGAGATTGAAATATGAAGTATGGTAGAAATCTTTTAGGGGACCCTACTCAGTCCATGTTGATTCTGAGCTGTCATGGTTCTTTAAGGCAAGTTTTATTATACTGGCTCTCTCCTTCCCAGTGATAGCTCATGGAAATAGAGTGCTACCTGACCCAGATTCTGTCTTTTAAGGCCTTGAACTAAGAGGCTCAGAAGCTTTGAGTTGGTGCATATTTTCCCTAGAGGGAAAAGTTCATGAAGATTCAGGAGCAGGACCAGTCATTTGGAGGTCCTGAAATGCTGATGAGCAGCAGAGAGAGGGTTTCTTTAGACATAAATCAAGATGAGGCATGGTGGGGAAAGAGTGAAGATGGAAAGTTTTATTTGGTTCCTTTTGGCTTTCTAGTTTCCACGCTCAGTCCCTGGTGTGATCCTGTTAATCCTGTCTAGTATTTTATAACATAGTCAGGTGTTAGTTTAATACATTTCTTTTTGCTTAAACAAGCTTGAGGTGGCCTCTATTACTTGTGACCAGGTGATCCTTGACTCAGACAGGCAGACAATAAACTGTGAAAGAGAGAGGGTACCTCTGCTGAGTCAAGTTGCCTTTCTCTAAATTGCACTCCCTGCCTGTATCCCAGCACTGCTGCCAGGAGCCAGTGACGGTTTGGTATTCCCTTGCCTCCTGGGGCCACAAATCTTGAAATGTAATGTACCCTCCATAGCTTCTTGTGGGATAAGACTGAGGCTGGAACTTCTCCCTGAAATCACACTCTTTCTTGGCTTATTTCTCTATTCGGTCTTGATTCTCTTACTCCCTTATCAATTTCTTCTAGGACCATTTACGTTTTGAATCATTAGTTCTCAAATCTTGGCTACTGGTCTACATCTGGAGTAATTCAAACTATGACAATGGCCTGTCTTGCAAAGGCTAGGGACAAAGTTGATTCTTATACATAATAAAGTAAATGAGCTGTCAGCTATTGTTCTGCATCATTTGAAACCCAGATTAAATCTGATATGTTGAGTATAGGCCAGTCTTCTAACTAGTAAGTATTAATAAATTCTGTGCCTTGTGTTTGTATTAAAATATTCATCTCTTTGAAGACCTAGAATAATATTTGATAAATGGCACATCATATATTCTGGTTTAAGCTGTTATACAATTGTAATTTTATCTATATTTTGAGTAGAAATAGTATAAATAATCAAGCAGTAAATGGCCAGACAACTATATATTCATATATATTATTCATATATTTTATTATTATTCATAATAAAACATTATGTATTGACCTATACTTTTTAAAGTACTTTATCTTATCATAATTCTGTATTGTAAATTGCATTTCAAAAGAGTTAGTAAGTGATAGCTAGCAAAACCTGTGAATTTCAAATTTAAACACTTGGATTGTTTCTCTAAGTCATGGCACAAATTAAGAAAACTTATTCTTTCCTGTTGTAGTAGTTGTATCACAAATAACTGGTTCACCAAGAAAGAATATGTTTGGGAATCTAAAGAAAGCTGGATGATACACAAAAGAGAGCCTTAAAATAGCTTGCAATATAATAAAGATAGCCATTTTATTCATCTTAATTGCATTTATCACTTACACCTCCAGGAATTTCATCTTTTTTTTAAGAAGGGACAATCTACAATAGTAATATTTATAAGACATATTCCTGATTTAATACTACTTAATCAGTTTAAATCTTGGAAGTAATTGTTCTAACACTCCCTCTTCACCTTAGAAATACTGGCTAAACCTCAAGCTAAGTACTTATCTAATCTTGGGCTTATACTCAATCCAGAAAAAGCTAAGTGTCTAGAGAAGTCCGAATTTCAATAAGTTTTCAAAATTTCTAGCTGAGTCCTTACTTTCCAAGCTTTAAGATCTGTGAATAAATATAGTTTCATGAAAATACAACTCTGGTGAAAATTGCCAGCTCTCATCCATAGGAAGAGAGGATGACACTTTAAGCCAAGAACCTATTTCCTCTTCAAATCTCTCTCTGCTTTATTCTTTTAACCACAGTTGCAGCCTCCCTCTCGATGCATCTTCCTCCACTTAATCTCTATTCCACCTCTGGGCCATCACTTTGAAATATACAGTACCTGGAAAAAAAGGCCTCAAGAGAAGATATGATTCCTTAACATATTTTATGGGTAAAGCTACAGCAGGAAGAAATAAAATTTTTTAAAAGCCTAAGATTTAATGAAAATGGGAACAAATCATAGTGGAATGCAGTTTCAGGTATGAGCTACAAGCACATTAAGGAACACTGAAGTTGAGTGTGCTTTATATTCCTAATGTCTTGAGCACACTGTGATTTAAAATGGCCATTAAAGATTCTGCAAAATGTGCAAAATTAATGGGCAATGATGTGCCTTTTGGTAAGTCTCCTTTTTTATTTGACTGTCCTCTGCCTTCCTGCCTTAATTTCCCTATCCTGTCTGTTAGCTTACATTCAAAAACAGCAAAGTCAACTTCTTTGACCTTGTGACAGTCAAGTTTAACTTGATAATGGAAACCACATGGCAGAGTGAAAAGAGACAGACACTTTAGGGTTGTTAAAAAAAGTGGTTCAAACCCTAGCTCTGTCATATGTCTCTGCCTACATACTAATTGTCTAACTCTTCGGTTCCTCTGGTTTTTTATAGATAAGAATGTATAAAACCTACTAGTTTGTTTGCAGTTATTGTGAAGCTTACATGAGATGATGCATGTAAAGCATGTAAAGTGTCTTGCACAGTGCCTAAAATATAAAGTACAAATAGCTCGTTTAACATCATAACAGAATTTTTAACTATCCATATCTTTCGATTACTGACAGTTCTAGGTAAAATATTTGTTTGTATTTTATATATATAATTTAGAAATATACATTATAAGCAAATTAAGGGAAAGGACTACATTTTCTTTGCATCTATTTCCTCTCAATTCCTCAGAGCATATTGGTCATATTTTAGGTGCCTGATAAATAAATAATGAATAAATTTCAAATTATGAAATATAGTCATAAATCACATATGTACATGTATGTTAGATTTTTTTTGTATTTTAACATTTTCATGCATTAGAAAAAATGATGCACAGGATTTACAGTTTCAATTATTATGAAAAAGTATAAACTAATAATAAAAAGTAAAGTCTCATCATAAAAACATATTAATGAAAAAACTAGTGAAATCTGGCCAGATGAGGTGGCTCATGCTTGTAATCCCAGCATTTTTGGAGACCGACGTGGGAGGATTTCTTGAGGCCAGGAGTTCAATACTAGCCTGGGCAACATAGTAAGACCCTGTCTATAAATTAAAAAAAATATATATATATATATATATATAGAGAGAGAGAGAGAGAGCCAGGCATAGTGGTGTGTATATGTAGTCCTAGGTACTTAGAAGGCTGAGGCAGGACGATTTATATTTATATTTATATATATACATATATATTTATATACACACACACACACAAATATAGTGACTGCTAGTAGTGGTGAGCATATAGTCAGTACTTGGTAAAGAGTAATTACTATTTTTTAGCACCCATAGAACTTTTAAATACAAGAGTATAATTTTTGTTTTCCAATAACACGGCTCAAGCGTTTGTAATCACCTTTAGTACATTGAGACTAACATAGAAAATATTTAATAAATTTCCTTCATTTGCCCCAAAGCCTAAATTTCTCTGGAGTTTTCTCTTCTGGACTAAACAATGGTGGTTGTTTGTTTGCTTTTTGAGCAACAAGAGAAAAAGGTGGATACAAAGAAAGGAAAATATGTTTTAGATATGCCCACCATTGGACAATAAGAAATTCAAATATTGGCATTGAATTTTCCTAGTGAGGTAAACAAAATACAGAAACAAAAAGCAGAGTTAACAAATTTGAGGAACTACCCCAGGGTCATTTTAAAGCTAGTACCTTGTGGCTATGAATCTCTTTTTGAATTGGTACCACAGTGCAAACTCCACGAAAGCTTTCTGGGAAAAGTCCAGAGCCTGGTAGCTGTTGGTCATGAAGGTCAATGGAGAATCTTTCCCACCCACCTTACCTGATTCAGGTCTAGTACCTGTGCAGTACTGAAAAGGAAACTCTGACGTGCACTCTCAATATTAGGAGTCTGTTTAATATCCAGAACATTCTACTGGATCAGGACTTTCTGAAAACCTGTGCTAAATTTAGAGACTCTGCTAAGAAACAAAGTTATTTTCTTGTTTGTTGTTGTTGTTGTTTCTTTTAAATATATATTCTCATGAGAGGTGATCTTTTATTGCTTATAATAGAAAACAGTTATATATTTTTCCCCTGGGAACTTTCAAAGAGCTGCATGGACTCTAAAATATGTAGATAAACATTTACTTATACTATGTTTATTGATTTTTTCCTAAGTAAAATAATACTATATATATAAAAAGCAGTATGAATTTTTCAAAGCATTTTCTAATGCTTAAATATTTCATTTTTTTCATGCTGTTCTCCAGGCAGACTGAAAAGTTATTATTTTATCCATTTGACAAATGAATAAAACTAAGGATTGGAGAGGATGGATTAATTTGCCCTAATCCACAAAATGAATAATAATAAGAAGAAGACTATGTTACATTCTTGTTGCTTTGCAACATGCCTTCACTCATTATTTATTTAATTCTTGGTGTTAATCTTTTTAGGTAGATATTTTAATATGTAATTCCTTTTATGTACTCCTGTGAGGACTTAGTTTACCTTTTTAGACTCATAATTCTCTATCTCCCTCCCCCTTCACTGAACTCTGCTTCATCCATACCTAACTAGCAACACAGGAAATACTAGAGAAATTGTAGTCCTCACACCTGTGTTTTTGCACACTGTGTTTTTCTGGCTTGAAATCCTTCCATTTCTGAATAGACATCACCTTTATGAGGAATTCAGTGAATACTCTGTGCAGAATTGCATGCTCCTCTTCCCTAAGCCCTCTCTGTTCCTCTTTTTTGCTTTTTTCTCTCCTTACCCCTGACATGTATACTCTATCTTACTTACCTATTTGTTTATTTAACACTTGGAGAAGTTAAACTTCTTAAAGGCAGACATCTTTCTGATTTTTCTTTCATCTTGGTAGCCTCCCTGCCTTCAGTTTTACATTAACAGTTGTTTAGTATATGTTTTTGAATGAAATAATCCCTCTTTCTCTAGATAACCCTTATATTAGGCCCAGTTTATTCATTCCTTTTCCCTCAAGCCCTCAAGGCTGTATTAGGCAATTTACTGATTTGCCCCTAGGGCATCCTCTACTTTCCCCAACAATGATATTACAAAGTTGTCTCTGCTCCTGCCTCCCTTCTAGGACAGCAACTGTCTTGTCTGCCTATTCCTCCATTACCTAACAAAGTGCCTAGCACATAGCAATACCTAACACATATTTGATAAATGAGGGATTGAATGAAGGTCAGGAGTCATCAAATAGTTGCACCAGGACTTGAGTACAGGTGTGCCTCCAAACCCTGTGTTTCTTCCTTTATCCTTTTTGACCCCGTTTCTGGCCCAATGCTCTTTCCTTGATGATGCTTAAGGCTCCTCTCAATGATGCTTCCTTTCTCATGTGATAAAATGGTAAAGGAAGAACAGGAACTGTGATCCAGTTGCTTCTAAGCCCATCCTTTTGTGTTTCCTAAATCTAAAACTTGGAGAGGGCTTCTAAGGGATGTCTTTATTTAATAGGACTAAAAGAAAGTAATGCTGAATAAATCTACATTTTAAATTTCATCTCATTTAATTTTTACATGTAGCTTATAAAGTAATTGTTACTAGTCTCATTTTGTATGTCAGAGTGCTGAGGCTCAGAGAATTTATAAATTTGCTAAAGGTAACAGCAGCAATGGGTAATGTGAGATTCAAACCCAGGTCCGTAGAATTCTATAGCTCTCATTCTTTTCCATGATTACAACTTGTTGCCTCACAGTAAGTATCTCACAAACAGATAAAAAATTTTATTTTCTATTTGTTTTGGGTAAGAATCTCATCTTTACACTTTAATGATCCAGGGTCCTTGTTAACTGCAATTAAGTAAGGATACCAATATGAACCGGGATATGCCACCTTTTTATAAAACTTCAACTTCTTTACTGTATTTACTGATTTATCTATTCCTCTGAATTGTTCCACAAAGGTATCTGGGTAGAATTTAGACACTAACTAACAGCACAATGTCTCTGTGGTTAAGCTTATGTGAATAAGAGGAATAGAGATGGGGAGAGTTGTTGGGAGACAGGATATGGTAGAAAAGACAGGAATGGAAAGTGAAAGAAAACATTACAATATTACCTAATCATGACCATAGGAAGCTTTAAAGGCAGGCAAGGACTCTGAGTGTTGAGGTCAGTGAGAGGAATTGAGAAAGAGAATGCAATGGAATGAATAATTTCCCTTTTTCTTTTTTTAATAAAATTACATTTTTTAACATGAAGCTGTAGTTTAAATGAGATATAAGGGAAAACATTAGAAGGCATTGCTCATTCTCATTGGTTCTTCATTCTAATATTTGGTCCTGGGATGGCTCCAGTTTGGGCAGTTAATATGCAACCTAAAAGAATGAAACTAAACCACACTCTTCAATTTCTCTAGTCAAGGATGTGTTTCACTTATACATATTAAACCTTATTTAATTACATGTATTTTCATTAATTATTCTAAATTACCCTAATAGAAGAATATAATTCCTCCCAACACAGTGTAGACATGCCAATATAACAGCCTTAGGAGAACCATGAAGTCCTTGGAAAAATCCATCACCCAGCTCATGATTGGTAAATGATTGAGTCGAGTGTTTATAGAAATTCCGTGACTCAGTCAGTTCACCAAAGACGTATGCACAAAAAAAGGTCAATTACTTAACAGAGTTGGGTTCCAAAGTTTTAATGTAATCTTACATTGTTAGCCTTTATATTACCCTATTCTCACCAGTAAGATCTAGCCCTATTTTATGCAATTTCAAATTATGTTTTAGGAACACAAAAATGGATGAGTTGACCATAATCAATCAGCCAAAAATAGTGAGAATTGGATGTTTAATTTAATGAGATATAAGGGAAAACATTAGAAGACATTGCTCATTCTCACTGGTTCTTTATCATGATATTTGGTCTTGGGATGGCCCCAGTTTGGGCAGTTAATGTGCAGGTTTTGAGCCATTGTGAATAAAGAGTAGGTCAGTCTCATGTCCCCCAAGACAGGATACCTATTGTTTTAACAATGACACCCTGAGATCTGGACCTCAGAAAATTTTCTGTAGCACAACAGAAATGGTTTAAAAGTTGATTGCCTTCTGACAGCCTTTTGGATGGGGTTTTGCTCTCTGCCTCTTTATCACATACCTTACTTTGGACTCAAACTTTTCTTTCTTTCCATGTTTTCAAGGTTTTGTGGTTGAACTTTTAATGTCTTGTGGCATCAGCTTTAACCATTTTCAGTGATATATTCCCCTATCAGCCATGACACACTTGGCTCCCTATCCTCAGTGAGAGGCCTCTTACATATCAAATTCAGACAATCAGAGAGAAGAAGGACACTTTTGCAACCTAACTCTCTCCTGCAGCCCTCCAAGAGTCTTTGATACCTCTGTCTAGTCTTTGGGACTAATCATTCAGACTCCAATACTTTGGGGAATTAAGTGCCAATAGTCAAAGTAAATAAGCATCCTAATAAAAACTGATATAGTACAATGAATAGTATTAAATACTTCCACATTCATTTGTTAATGACATTTTATAATAACACTAGCTAATAGATAAGCGAGTAGCATTGTAGATGAAGTGATTTGCCTGAAGATGTTGCCATAGGTAAGATATGGTAACTTTAGCCACTGCCTACATGGTCCTTGTCTTCCATGCTTAGAGTTACTATTTTCTTTCTAGCATAACCTACTCTTAGGGATAGTGCTAACATTGCTTCAAGTATTTGTGTATTCCCTGTAAGAGATAGTTTCATTTTTTGATAGTTGCATTTTAGTCTATTCATTTATTCATTCAACAAACACTACTTGTTCATCATGGCAAGCCACCATGATAGCTGCAGGAATACTGCTGTAAACAAACTAGGTTTTTGCCCATATGAGTTGTTGAAAATCCACAATGGCAATTGAGGAAAAGACTGCGAAGGAAAAGACTATCAAAGGGGAAAATATCAGAATGATGTAAAAAGATATCATATAGGATTTTATTCTTGACCCAGTGGTCAGAGAATGCCATTTGAGGAAATAATATTTAGGTTGTGACTTAAAGCAGATGTAAATGTTCACTAAGCAAAGGAGAGTGTGAAAGATAGAGAGAAGCACCTTTAACACATAGCAACAGTTAAGATGAGAGCCTTTTGAAATATCAATGCCAGCTCACATTCACTTCTCATGGGTGTGTGTCTAAGGCCATAAATCTCTTCTTTGGAGAGAGGCAATTTGCACCCATCTCAAAGTTGCATATCTGTCTCTTATCCCTGCTTTGAAGAGAGGTAAAGGGTGACATTTTTTTATATCATTTGTGCCAAAAATTGAGAATGCACCACACCACCTGCTCAGTCCAGATGTAAGGACATGAACATGTCAAATAATAGGAAGACCAATGCACAGTCAAGGCATATAGATAAATTCAAACTGGAATGTTAAAACTTGGACCCTGAGCTCAGCATCTTCTAGGTATTACTCCATGAAACTCCAAGGTGAACAATATGACATATTTGACATATTATCAGTCAGGTCTGTGGCCTACCCAAGGCTGCTTGATTCATTTCAAAGTATTGGCAACTTTCAGTATAGAATGGTTATAGAATATAGAATGAGGCTCATTTGAAATCTCCAAATCTACCAAAGGAGATGACTTTCCAGCTTGAGAAATTTTCTATCAGAAGTAGCAAAAGGCAAGAAGGCATCAGAACATTCCAGGAAGAGCAGAGTAGAGAAGAGACAGAGTATATTTAACATTTCTCAAGAAATCCAAGAAGCAGTATATGGGCAAGGGAAATTAATTAAGGGATAGTTGTTTTTGGGGGAAGCTTTGGAATTCCATTAAGTAGACTAGTGTTGGCCATGGCCATGGGCAAATCTGACTTGCGGCAGGAGGGCAATTTTTAGTTTCTGTGACTTTAACTTAGGAGCATATGTCACCATATTATTTTTGGTCTCAAACAGATTTCAGGCTTCTGGAGTTTCAGATTTCTGCCCTAGAATCAATTTTATGTGCCTTAATCACTTTTTACCATCTTTGTAAATGATGCGAAATCATCTCTCAATTACTGCAAAGAAGGATTTTGTTTTCTTTTCACTCCCAGCTTTCTGTTACCTCTTAGCTGAAATACTGAATGCTGCTACTACCACAGGATTAATTTTTCATGCATGATGATTTGGCAGATAATGTTATTTCTTTGTAACATGTGAAAGATGGTTTATTATGGGCTCAGACCTTCACCATGGCCAGTCATTCCCATGTGAAACCAGGAGTATTATATGCTGGGAAGGCCAGGAAACCCCAACATGAATGCCTCTGTTGGTTCAACAAGGGAATCCACTGTTTCTTACTCATTTCATTACAGAGTGACAGCTCTCTGATAAGGGCCAAAATCCAGTGACTTTGTTCCCTGATCCTATCAATCATGTGCACTGGAGTTAGGTGGCAATTCCATTCCACAGTCATGGCAAGCCTGTGGAAATCCATCTGCTAATGGATTTTGGCACCGTTCTGTAGCCACTAGAGTCACTGAATGTGACAAAGCATCTGAGCTGTGTGAGTTAAAGGGAAAAATCTACCCATGTGAATACCCATGTTTTTCTTCCCTCCACTGCAAGAATTTGCTAATTTCCTAAGCACAAAGCAAGTTTAATTAAAGCCAGTGGAGCAGGGGATTGCCACAGTCAAAAGCATTTTTATGTGGCTCACATTGTTGAAGCCAGACAAAATATGAAATGTGATAATATAAGCTTTGTTTGGTAAACAAACAAACTCACTCCAGGCACTTCCCTCAGTCCCAGGGGCACTTTAAAGTATTTACTAAGTAGTGCTCCAGCTCTTCTTCCTCTTTGTAGTCCCCAGTCTTTCTGTGGTGTTAACAACCATACTCTGCTTCCAGGAAGCATAAGGCAGAAGCAAAACAACAGGGAAAGTGCCTCTGCACTTGTCTTTGGCACAACTCTGGGCTATGTCTCTTCCAGCAGCTCCTTCTACCTGGCTCAAGTAGAGAGGCGGTTCAGAAACTTGATTCAGGATTCCCACACTGGCTCTGGTGCATGGGCAAATGTGATTGACTGTTTGCAAAGAAGTCATTTTTTAAAAAAACTTTTTAGTAGTACTTATCCATTTGGTGACAAAGACTTTTTTTAAGGTTAGAAAATAATAAAATGAATTTCTGCTTACTTCTATAGAATTCTATAGAAAATTGGTTTGAAAAGGGAAAATGTAATGGAAGTTTCCATTTATCATTCTATTTTATACTATAAATTTCTACCATGAAATGCATTTTCTATTTATAAACGCCATAACATTTCTGTGTGAACTCAGACATTTTATTAATAACTTATTTTTAATTGGGTTTGAAAATAAGTGGATTTTGTACATCTAGGTCATATTCAGAAACCTAATTCAGATGACATTGATGAATTAAATTTTCAACAAATATTTGATGAAGCTGGCTATGTGCTAAGCACTATTATAGATTGTTGAGATTCAACAGTTAAAAAAGCTTCTCTAGAGCTTATATTCTACTTGGGGGAATATAAGTAAACAGTAAACAAAATGGGGGAGAAAGTAAACAAAATAAGTGCTATACGGGGAAATAAATGGGGGACTGTGACAAAGGTGCGGGGCTCAATGGTTGCAATTTTAAATATGTCAGGCAGACAGATCCTGGCTGAGAATATGGTATATTCTTAAAGCCTCAACAAGGTGAGGAAGAATAGAGCCATGGAGATATCTGGAGGAAGCATTGTCCATGCAGGTAGAAACATCCAGTTTTGGCTCTGAGGAGGAATACTCCAACCAGGCTTAAGCCCTGGGATCTATATAGAGGCCCGTGGGCCTGGGTAGAGTGATGTTATGGGCTGAATTGTGTCCCTCCAAAAATTTATGTGTTAATGTCTTAACCTCCATTACTTCAGAATGCCACTGTATTTGGAGATCAGGTCTTTAAAGAGGTGATTAAGTTAAAATGAGTTCATTAGGGTTGGCCCTATTGTTATATGACTACTATTCATATAAGAAGAGGGAATTTGAGCACAAGCACACACAGGGGAAAGACCACATGAAGGCATATGGAGAAGTTGGCTATCTATAAGCCAAGAAGAAAGACCTCAGAAGAAACTACCCTTGCCACACCTTGAACTCAGAGACTCCTACCCCACAGAAGTATAAGAAAATAAATTTCTGTTGTTTAAGCCACCCAATCTCTGGTACTTTGTTATGGCAGCCCTAGCAAACTAGTAAAATTAGTGAAGGATTATGTAGTAGGAAATGAGGTCTAAGAGCTCAGAGGGTGGGGATCAGGTCAAGCCTTGTGGGCCATTATCTGTCAGGACTTTGGCTTTTACTCTGATTAAGATGAAAAGCCATTGGGGGGTTTTGGCAGAGGGTTACCATGATTTCACTTTGATTTTAAAATGGTCTCAGTAGCTACTGCATTATAAATAGACTGTATAGAGGACCGGAGTAGAAACAGAGAAAACATTTAGGAACCTAAGTCATACAGTTGGGAGATGATGGAATCTTAGATCACAGAGGGCAGTAGGGAACATGATAAGAAGTGATCATATCTGAATATATGTTAAAGGCAGAGCTGATACAATTTACTGACAGATTGGATGAAGAGTGTAAGAGAGAGAAAGGAGTCTATCATTCAAGGGGGTCGCTGACACACATCACCAGTGCCACATGGCACAGATAACAACATGGAACTTATGGGAGATGATCTGACAAGCACAGAATTAGCAGAGCACCTGCTGTCCTTTGAACTCTCGTTATTTCACAGCACAGCTCAGGCCAAACGTAGATGTCCTGTGTGTACCAAGGTTCCAGCAGAAAGGGTCTGTCTTAGCCAACAGGCTGGATATAAAACAGAGCTCTGAAAGAAAGAAGGGATTTCTACTCTACAATTATTCTGATTGTGTCTTCCAGCCATGAGATATTAATCCTGAGGTAGAAAGATGCTCCTGATTCAGACTTAGTCAATTCAATATCCTCTCTCAGAAAATCTCAAAAGGAAATAAGAATATATGGCTGTTGGGGTAGAATACTATAAGGCCAGACCTTGGAAAGATGGTCCCTGAGCTTCTACTAATGGGTTTCTCAAAGCTGCCCTAGTTCTTGTGCTTCCAGAAGCTAGTTCAGCTTTCCTTTGATTCTGTGAATCACCTCATTATCTTTCTATCAAGTAAGCTTTTATTCAAGTAAGCCAGAGCTCATTTCTGATGTTTACAATCAAAGACCCCTGACTGATACACTTAAAGTTGCACATTATAATGTGGACTTTCTGGTCTCTGCCACAGTTAATTCCTAACAGCAATCTTAAATCTCATTTTAATTTTGACTTAACCTTAAGTGTAAGAAAGAAGCTAACTCACTTGAAGGTACTCAAGAAACCTAATTACATAATTCATCTGGTTCTCCTTGGTATTTTCATTTTATATATGAGGATCTTTTGGTAGTCTATTAAAACTGTGAGCATGAATGAATATGAACTGCATTTTGCCAAACCCTCCTGCATGGATGGTGTTATAGTGCAGTTTTTCTCTAATGTCTTTAATAATTTTACTGTTGATTTTAAAACATATTAAAATCCATCAGAGTATTAATGTTTACAACACTGAGAACAAGAAGTATTTTACAAATGGGTCACAATTCTTTTCCTCCTTTCTTTCACTGCCAAATTCATAAAATGCATAGTGTAAACATGTGGCCTCTACTTTATAAATGCTTTCTCTATCTGTTTAGTTTGTTATTACATGCTATAATTCTTTCAGGCTCCCTTCACATTACTGAAAGTGAAACTGCACATTTAAAAATGAACAAATGATTTTCCTTTATGCTCTTTGATATTATCAACCACTCCATCCTGTAAGATTTTTTTTTCTTTGACTTCAATATATTATTATTCCAGCATTCCAAACATAATCACAGTTTCTCACTATTTATTGGCATTTTGGTTAATGACAGTTTTCCAATCATAATGATTCCTGTGTACTGTAATGTTCAATCTTCCATAAATATGGGGCTGGAAGGGAGGCCCCTACTATTGTAGTATGATCATTGACCAGGGCTGGACACATGGCACAGGTGAGAACAAATGAATTTTCCCAGACATTCACACAGTGTGATGCCATTTATTTTGTCCTAATTGCTGAACTAACAACAGGTAATTTCGGGAACTGTGAAGTGGGTTTCTGCTCTCAGATTCCTGCAAATAGAAGGATTCTGATGAATACTTATTCCCTCTAGAACAGAGAGATGACAAGGAAGTATACCCATACATATATGGCATTGTGTTTAGGGAAACATTTTATAGAGGAGACAGGCATAGACTGGGGAGATACTCTTTTGAGTTATCTACTACATAATCACAATTAGAGAGAAACACTTGTATTTTAATACTGATACTTGATTCAGAATAAATTTACAATTAAGAAAAAAGACCAATTAGGAAAAAAGATCAATCCCTGAGTGTTTTTTGTTTTTTTTTTAGCAAAGAGGTGAGTTACAACAAATTTCTTCATGAGTCTCTCAAAATATCCCCAAAGACACCTTTCTCAATCCCATGATCCTGATGTAGGTATTCAGTTATATTATGATTTGTTGTGATAAGTATAAGGTAAAGACAGAAAAAAGATGGATATGATAAGGGTAAAATACTTTTAAATATGGTTTTGTGTGCATTAGACTACAATATTAACTTGTTTTATTTTACCAATTTTATAAAGTTTTATACTACATAGTATATAAGTTAATTTTATATAGATAAATGCATTATTACTACTAATTTTGAAAAGGTTTTATAGGCTTCTTGGTAAAGCCTGTAGATTAAATGCTCTCATTTAACCTTGCTATTAGCCAAATACTCAATAGAATTACCATAAAGCCATATTTTAAAAGATATAAAAGAATGTGAAATTGGGAGAGGAGACACTTATGACACTTATGAAATTTTGGAAGCCGAATAGTAGATAGGCAAATGATAACCAACATAGCAGGCACCAAATAATGAAATCTCCAAATAGAAACCTGAGAATGGTAGAAACCTCAACACACACAGAAACCAGTACCACTAAGTGCCTCTGATACTGACCTGTCCTTACTGACAATGTGCTGGTGAATTTCCCAATCTCCTTTCTAATGCCAAGCAGCCAAAATCAGCTTAGGTCACTCATTTCACCTCACAGACATGTTCTCTGAGCAGTTCTGAACACTCAAGATATGCTAAGTTAAGCTTAGCACATTGAAGTAAGAGAGCAGCTCCCTTTAATCAAATATCCTCCAGATGTCTCATACCTGTTCTACCCTTCAGCCCTACCAGGTGCTCAGGCTGCAGTCAACTGTGTGTTTTCCAACTGCCTTTCATGACCTTATGAACCTAAGAGATTCTGGTTTCCTG
>CAUYPO010046683.1:0-21244 GCA_963574435.1 Cheirogaleus major
GGTCTGAGGACACCTCCCTCCAAGGGACAGGTGGAGGTGGAGCTGCATGGCGCTGGGGCTCAGAGATGCCCACTGGGCACCTGCCCGTGAACACAGCTTGCAATTACCTTGGGGCTTGGCGGGTAACCCTGGCCCCAGGCACGCATTTATTCCACCAACCCCTGTATTTCCCTTCAGCGATCAATACACTTAGTGAGCTGCATTTTAATTTACAGAGGGGTCTGTGCTTCCCATTTTGATGCTATTTCAAAATAAATAAAATATTGACCACAGCAGCTTTCACAGATGGTTCAACGATGGGCTGCCGAGTGGTGTTATCACTTTTATGTGTTTTAAAAGGATAGTATTTTCCAGGTCTGAAGAATTAATTGGCCAGAGTATGCATTAGTTTCCAAACATGAAACACTCTTTGATGTAGCGACTGAAGAGTTAAAACATTTCTTTTTTTCTGAAACTCTATAGATCTCAACTCCTGTTCAGTGTAGACAAAATGTTAGAAGGCAATTATTCTGTTTTCTAAAGTGGAATATTAGTTTTAGTGTCAAATGTTTTCTAAATGAAGCCTCAGTTTTCTTTGAGGTTTAAGTAAATGTTTTTATTTTTATTTGACAGGCTAGTACTTTGAAGGTATTTCCATTTACCTATGAGGATGTTCAATGTCCCCTCTTAAAAGGACAATGCCACCCCCCAGTGGCACACACACCCCTGAGGTGACACCTCACCACCCTGTCTTCTTGGTGAGTTAGAAAGGATGAAGACAATGATTCCATTTATTTTCAAGACACCCACAGAAAAACTTACAAACATATATTTCCCAGAGCTCCAAACTTACTTACTTGTATTTACAAATTAAATGTATGATATTCACGCAAAAGTCTTTTCTTTTCTTTTTTTTTTTTTTAAGTTACATGCCACTAACCACCACTGGACACAAGCGAATATTTTTGCTGACTTTAGCAGTGTGAATTACCCCTGCAGCTTTCCGGGACCTCATCCCACCTTTCAGTTATTTCTCCAAACTCTGACCGCCCCGATAAAATGTTAAAAAATTCATTTCTGGTATCAAATGTGCTGCCAGCAATAATGTACCGCTAGAAAACAATGCACATAAATTAGCATGATCAAAACTTGTAATCAGAGAGAAAAATGTGCTTTGTATTTAAACAAACCTTTTCACTGGACAGAAACAAGCACCTTGATACATTTTAAGTCGACATTAATAATGAATAACAAATTATTTGCAAAGAAGCAATGCAAAAGTAGATTCTGGACTTCTAAGTTAGAGCTACTATGTGACAGATTTGATGATACGGACCATTTTTTTTAAGTCTTTTAATTTTTCAGTGCTCCTACTGGCAAATGATTTATTCGACCAAGTAATGTAAAATGTAATGAAATAGATTGTCTCTTTATGAAATATTAGTATCCATTAGATCTGATAACCGTTCGGTACGACTAAATGTGAGAATCTCCCCTTGATGAACAATCTCACGTGGTGCTGCGGACGGTCTCTGCCAAAGGCGTGTCACAGGAGTCCTTGAAGATGATCGCGACAAAATTTAGAGTAGTGTTTACATCAAGGGAAAGGAAAGAAGAAAATTGAAGGCGGGCACCAGGGGGCTTCCACGTATCCGTAACGTTTTGTTTCCGAACTCGAGGCCACGTGCACGGCATTTGTTACACCATCCTCGATACTTCTAACGGGATCTTCTGTGAAGGTTCTTTCAGGATCAAGAAAAATGTGGGAGGCAAGCATCCCCACTTCCCACGGTGACGTGCTGAGCACTGTGCAGACGATACCTCTCGAGAATATCACTGGATCGAAGTTAGAAAGTTCCGAAGCCTGGGCCGACAGGGGGCACTACTTTCAAGAGAGTTTCCTGTGTGCTGCGACTTCCTGTCCAGGATGAGATCATGTCAGGGAGATGCTCCTTCCTACCTGGCCAGGTAGGAGGCAGGTGTTGTTTCTGAGTTGGAGGTTTCTCAGATACAGATCCTGAGACGAGAATTCAAGGTCACAGGGTTTATTAGTGGCCTAGGAGAGAAGTGGGGGAGGGAGGCAGGAAGGAGAACCAACAAAGGGTCCGTTGTCCTACTAGGGACACGTTGGAGTATAAAACCACGAGGATGAAAACATTTCTGGGTTCTGATCTTGGGCAGAACAAAGGTGAGGGGACACCTTGGGTCTTTAGGTATGTGAGATGGGGAAGATCATGACACCTGAAATGCAGATACGAAGGAATCCAAGAGAGCATAAATCCACTGCGATTTTACAAATACCTTAAGGAGGGCACTGGGCTTCTCAGCCACTGTGCGTAAAAAAACCCAATAATTTTTAGTTTAAGGCCAAATGACTGTATGACCAAAGGTAACGTTTGAATGAATGCATTCACTGTGCTTTTTATTTCTAAACATAAGGAAATTTACCTCCCTGACCGTAAACTCCATGTGGGCAGGGAGATACCTGTGTTTCTCACTGTTATCTCCCTGGTTCCTTGCATATCGCCAGGTTGGAGGGACAAGACGAGGACGTGACGTTACTGAAACCTGGGCTCACCCAGTGGGAGCTGCAGGTTGGAGGAGACTCAGCCAGTCCTGAAAACGCAACCCAGCAATAGAGCAAAGGGGGAGACATACCGTGGACTCTTTCTCCTTCCCACCTCCCGGTCCCCCAGCAGTGCCCTCCCTGGCTACACTGAGTCTGAAGCCAGCTGTGGAGGGGCCGTGGGCATCACACTTTCATGGAGTTGTTCTGAGCTGCAGCTTCCTGCTGGCTGTGCACGGAAGCCAGTACCGTGACGCCAGCTATGGAGAAAAGAAAGGCTTTGTTGTAAGACTGGCACGAAAGGAGACAGAAGTGGGCTTAAATCTGCCTCCCTGATTTGGGGTCTGGAGCAAGTTTATGGGCTCTGAGGGCAGGGGAAGGAATTTAGGAAGGTCGGTTTGGCAGGGGCTGATTGGAGGACTTTATATTGGACATGCATTGAAAGGTGCATTGAGACAAATTTTCGCCCGATCTTCTGGGCCGATGAACCCCTCACTTTGGAAAGAGTTCCAGAATTCAAGTTCCAGTCGTGTCCAGGTGTTCTTGGCTCCGAGGGGAGGAAGCCTTGGTTCCAGATGTTGTTAGAGGCCAAAGCGTTTTCTATCGTGCTGGCCAGGCCCGCAGGACTTGCAGTTTGGGCTGTTACACCTGCAAAGTAACCGGCCATTTTGTTAGCAACAGAGTAGGCTCCATCTGCGCTGGTGCCATGGTTTCAGCACTCTGGGCAGAGCCAGGGGAATGATCGGAACTGCATGTGACCATCCCGGGTGTTCCGGGAACAACGTGTGTGACAGAGAGTGTGTGGGAAAGGAAGCAGGTGTGGTGCCTGGACTGCAGGTTGGGGTGGGGCCCCAGGGTACCCTTCTCCTCGAGGCAGGATGCCACGGCCTCAGCTAGGTCCCTTTCTTGTGTGGGAGAGATTTAAACATTGTGGCATTTCACTGTTTTCCCATAAGGCCAAGCCTTATTGCCATAGGAAAATAAGTTTCTTTTAAACAATGATGTATATATAATTTGAACTCTCATGTTAATAACAGCTGTTTTTATAATAAGCTGATTGACATGACTTTTATGCAAATTTATGCAAATTTTAAAAGAAAACAAACCATTGCCTACTCAGTGTTTCCAGCACAGAACTAGAAGTAAAAAACATTATTTTCGTTTTTATTATAGAAACATTAGCTTGGGCTAAAATGAGCTCCGGAATTTTTTTTCTAAATCCTCCCACACCATCCTTTATCTTTGGAGCAATTCTTTATAGGGTTACATTGCCTCTGATTGAAGTTTTCTGTGCACAGAAAACAAGAAACTTCTATAATATGATGGGGAGGCATCGAGGTATGTGGGTGTGTAGGAGAGTTGGCAATACTTACATCATTTCTTTCTTTAATATTACTCGCCTCTATTTAGAGGAGAAGTAGAGAAATTTGGGTGGGGAGAGAAGAAAAAGCATTGTTTGGACTCACTTTATTTGCTCTGAGCAAGTCAGCTCTGTCGCTGAGTTTGCATTGTTTACTCAACAGCAATGAAAACAATAACCAACCCACCTTCCTCTCAGCAGGTCTGACACGGGACACGCATTGTATATACATATTCTAATATATATTAGAATTAATATATAATACAGTTGTATATAAGACAAGCATTATAGATGATACAAAATAAGCATAATGTGGCATATATTGTGCATAACTATATTGCATATTAATTCTAACATATAATAATGGATTAGAATATGCATATAAATTCTATTCAGTAATATTGTTAAAGGCAATTTGATGAGGATCCTATTTCCACCTCCTTGTATCATTCACAGTCTCCATTAACATTTGGGGTCTAATCAACACCCAGATGGGCTGTATATTAATCAGGTCTCGATCTCTGATGTGAAAGACTAAACGCCTGTGAAAATGGAAGAGCCGGCGAAGGAGTCGTGCTTGGACATGGGAAGGAATAAGTAGAGGGAGAAAGGAAGCCAAGATTCCTGGTGCTTAGAACAGAGAAGGTAGCATTTTAGGCAGGAAATTCTATTAATATATGAAAGTGTGGTACTTGACCATCTCCGTTTTAGGGGCCAGTTAGGGATCTGGGGACAGCAAGTACCTGGGGCATGTTCTTCTGGTGGTGAATGATGGGTGTGGAGGCCAAGCCTGGCAAAGCACATTTAAACCTTCTGCTCTTGTCCCATCTGCTCGCGTTTCACTGGGCAGAGCAGGCGACATGGCCGAGCCCCAAGGTGAGTGTATTTCAGCAGAGAGGGAGGGTCTGCGCGCTCCGTGACGAAGGATGGAGGCATGCACTTTCACAGTGGGAGGTAGAGAAGAACTGGGGACAATAATTCAGTCTACTGCAACCTGTTTGACTCTCAGATACACCACTTTTACCAGCTGAGTAACACTCCCCAGTTACCTTATATATCAGAGCTTCTAGTGCAGTATCTTACACTTTCTGCAGACCAGAGAAATACAGCACTCTCTCTCTTTCTCTCTGTCTCTCTCTCTCTGTCTCTCTCTCTCTCTCTGTCTCCTCTTGGGACCGACCACTAAGATGGGGGTACTTACAGTCTATTCCACTATTGCTACCTGAGATTTTGTGGTTTTTTTACATGAATAAACACTCACCAAGTTATTATATGTCTTTGGCCAATTGCCAGAGTCCCATAATGGTTGTTTTTTGTTTTTACAACTTTCTCAAGCGTTAGAGTTGTTTTGTTATATATAGATTTAAATGTGCTTTGCCAGGCTTGGCCTCCACACCTGTCATTCACCACCAGAAGAACAAGTGTTCAAACGTAGTGCCTTGGCCCTAGTGCCTTTTAATTTCCTGAAAATTAAAGTTGCTCTGGGAATTTACTCTTCTGTTCATGCTCCCTCCTTGGCCCTGTAGCCAGAACATTCATCTCTGGGCTTGAAATGGTTGAGTTATTCCATTTGTGAAGGGCCAGCTGAAACAGGCAGCCATCAGCCTCACTGTCAGAGGGCTCAGGGTCGTCATTCTAAGTGACTTTCTTCACCTACCTCTTCAAGTATTTCCTTAAGTGTGGGATTGTAGGGGGCATCGCCAGGCACTCTGAATAACAAAATCCTGTTAAAAATCCCACTACCTAATGAAGACCCCAATATATATGAAGCAAAAAAATAAAAAATAAAAATAAAAAGACAAAGTTAACGGCAGAAGTAGAAAGCTCTACACTAAGAATTGTTGACTTTAATACAAACAGACCCAGCAGATGAGTACAGAAACTCCACTCCACATTCCTTGAAATGGAAAAGAAATTGATTTGGTTTTCAGATTCTGTGAGTTTGTTTTCAGAAAGTAATTTAGCAGCCTTATTATTCTATGGCATGCTTATTTTTTCAAAAGATTTATCATTATACAATTTGTATGCCATCATATTCAATGCAATGTCTCTTATATATTTATAGCTATACTACAACATTAAAATAGTTCCACTATCAGCACTGGACCAACATGAATCTATTATCTGTTGATTTTTCTTTTATGGATATTCCTTTTATTTTTTCTTTCTTTGCTCTTAGGCACAATATTGTGGTATGATTAACATTTCATATAAATAGAATGATACGTTAAAAATAAAATGGTATCTCAAAAAAAACAAAAATCCCAGCTATGTTAGTATAATTTCAAATTCCCAGAATGCATCACTGTGAACAATATCAACAGCTCCCAAAATAGTTTTAGAGGTTTGGTTTTCAACCGATGTGTGTAGACTTTTCTCCCCTGTTTACCCTCTGAACATACAACAGCTCACATCTAGGAAGCTGCCAACCCCGGTCACTCCAGATATGTCTTTTGTTTGTTTTGTGAAAAGATGAGCTACTCACGGGAATAGGAATTCGGATCAAGAGCCCCCTGCTGCCAAGAAAAAGGAGAACGATCTGGCACTGGAAGTACAGTTGCCTTTCTCCGTTTAAAATGTCCTTTCCCTTTTAAGTTCTAGATAGATTCTTGTTATTAGGCCTTTACAGAGGACTGTATCATCTTTTAATTTGATTTTTTATTCCTCCATTTATTCAGTAAGTATTTATTGAGAATCTGCTACATATAAAGTACTGACTAGACATTGTCAGGAATTTAAAACAACATCATACATGATCAGTACTTTCTGTAAGAGTTTAAACTGTAGTAGGAGATTCAAGATAAACAAACAAGATATACATACAAGATATGCAATGTCACTAGCCAGTATATGTGATTAAGTGTCAAATAAGTAGGACAGATGTGTGTCAGAATATACCAGTGTCTCTTCTACCTGATGCCTCCTACAAACCAGGTGGAATCTGTTCTTCTGTCCTTCAGTATTAGGTCCAACTCCAATAAAACCATCTTCAGAAAACATTGTGTTAGTAGAAGCTGGCCTGAGAATCAAGGTTTCTTTTTCTGGCCCCTCAAGTCTACCTGGCCACTTTGTTTAACATTTCTGGTGCTTGTACATCATGGTATCATCATGTGTGGTATTTCATCCCATGAATTTACCTTGAATATTCATCAGGAATCTTTTTGTTGCAAGACACAAAAACCTAATTTGACTTAGGTGTGGATGAATCCAAAGTTTAAATTATATCAGTACACTATCTTACTCTCTCAGCTCTGCTTTTTCCTCATTGGCTTCAAACCTTGGTAAGCTCGTGTCACATGGTAACAAAGAGAGTCATTGCAGCAGCAAGCTGACATTTTTGCAGTGCCATCATTTTAGAAGGAGAATGCTTCAAAATATTAAGGGGGTACAAGGTTCAATGTAATATCCATGGGGGTTTGTTTTAAGGCAAGATTTAACTAATAAGTTAATTTTTGAAAATTTGACCATAACGATTATCAATAAACTTGTTTTTAATCTCCATAATTTTTTATAGTTTTCTTTATGTTACCATATATACTTCTTATTAACGCCTGACTACTTCTCATTTTTTGTTGTGATTTAAACAAAACTTTTAAATATATTTTAATACATGTTTTTGTAAAAAGAAAAAGAAGGAGAATGCTTGTTTTTCTCTGTCTTCTAGCAAATATCCTAGGGAAGGAGTTACCTATCCATCCTTAACCAACAACTATGACCCAGGTGATTGGTTTTCTATTCTCTCCTTGAACTGGAGGATAATAGTTACCCAAAGACATGCTGGGCTTGTAAAAATCAGTTTATGGTCTCTAAAACCTGCCCTTTGGAATGTAATAAAAGAGTTATAATTTCACAAATATACTAATTTCTTTTCTTGCTATATGTTTTTAGCCTACTTGGAAAGATGAAGACATTTTAGAAAATATATGCCTGGCTGCATACAATCCTTCTCA
This sequence comes from Cheirogaleus major, assembly GCA_963574435.1. Classification (NCBI taxonomy): domain Eukaryota; kingdom Metazoa; phylum Chordata; class Mammalia; order Primates; family Cheirogaleidae; genus Cheirogaleus; species Cheirogaleus major. Next base: position 7,856 of record CAUYPO010046683.1, read on the forward strand.
AATAAAACCCACCAGTGCTGAAAATATAGCAAGAAAGATAGGAGAATGATAACTCAATTTGTCAGATTAAGAAAAGAGAACTTTACTTAAACACCTTGAACTCCTATGATTGTTTGGGTTTGTCTTCCTTATTTTTTTTATATTAGTACAAACAACTGTAACTCTATTATGCAGTGTAAAACTTGCATGTGCTGTCATTTTATTATTATTTACAGCTGACAGTGATTATTTACGCTATGGGAAAATAAAATGCTGTCAAGGGAATCCTGTAATAATTAGTTTCAAAGGTGTTTGTGCACATGAATGGGGAAGGAAGTAATTAAAAGCAAATTTACAAGTTGTCACCCAGTACATTTACTGTAGGGTAAATATATTTATTTTAAAAATTTCATTGGAAATATATCAAAGTTATATTTTCTCTTATAATTGAGTTTACTAACATATGTCTCTGGGAATATTCATAGGATCAGTTAATAATAGAGTGAATTTTATGGTATTTTATTATTTGAAGCTTAGCACAAAACCCAGAAATGAGCCAGTCAACTTAGAAAAAATGAGGAAAATTATAACAACGAAATTGATTGAAAGTGAATCAATGATCTGATAGGTCAAGAATAACTGAGAAGACTCTCCATCTATTTCCTTGGCTCCTAATGGAATGTCCTTCAGATATCTTTTGCAAATAGCTACCAGAAAATATCAGAAAGTACTGTGGTTTTGGATTTAGATCAGACATGAATTAAAATCTTGCTTCTATTACTGACTGGCCAAGTAACCATGGCAAAATCTTAGTTTTCTTATCCATATAATGGAATTCAAATAGCTACTTCATAATATTGATAATGGCATTAATTGAGATAAGGTTCATAAAAATCCTTACTGAAATACCTGGCAAAACAGAAACACTCAGCAAATGTTAGTTCCCTTTGCTTAAATTTTATGCATTTCCATTTGTAATGAAATTCTATAACAGATAGAAATAAACTAAAATGACAGATGCTAACTACAGTGGTTTCTGAGGGAAGTATTGGATTGACTGAAAAAGGGGCACAAGGGACCTTTCTGCAGATGTTGGAAATGCTGTATATCTTGATTGGTGTAATGCTTGCAAAGGTATATACATTTGTCAAAACTCATCAAAGGATTAACTTATACAATGGTATTTTATTGTTTGTAAATTGTACTGTAAAAGGAAGAAAAGGGGATGTAGAAGAATATGTGTAAGTATGTAATATCAGAACAGTCCAAGTTTCTATCACCCAAGCTTCTATACCCTTGACAGGTAGGGATAGAAAGAAGAGTTTATAGCTAGGACCAACCAGGTCCTGCTCCTGCTCATGGAGGTGTGGTGTCTTCTATCATCTCCTCCCCACCTGCTTTTCCATCCCACTCCTCCTTCTCTCCTCTTTCCCCTTTCTCTTCAGCCTTCTCTTGCCCTGCTTCTCCTCCCCAATATATATTTAACAATTTTGAAAAACACACATACACACATGAAAATCAGCAAGTAAAATATTTATACTTCATCATTTATACTTCTAGATATTTCCATCATTTAGTTAATTTCTCTCTTACCATAAATTTGAAATGATGCTGATTATATAGTTTTGAAGCCTGCTGTTAACTTATCATAAACGTTTGTCTACTGAAATCCTTTCTAAAGATCATTTCATTAGCAGTACATTCCATTATACAGCATACAGTAATTTAGCTATTCATTCTGTGAACATGGATATTTAGATGGTGTTAATTTTATGTTTATAAACAACTTTGATGAGCATGTTTATATATATATATCTTTTAAATTTATTTTAAAAATTTTTATCAAAGTTACACATGCACATATTTTAAGGAGTCAAATACTTGTACAAGGCATATTTAAAAATGGAAAACAAGAAAACACAAAACCCCCAAAACACTCTACCTTATCCCTCCCCTCATCATTACAAGTTTTCTCTCCCAGGAGGCAACCATTTTCTATTATTGTAGCTATTTTACTTTATTTTATTTTTTTGGTATTTACTTCTCTATGTCTAATTAATATGCTTATTTTGCACTTGTTAATGTTTAAATTTTGAGCATGGTCTATTGAATTCGCATGATGGAAAATGAGATCGACTTACCTTTTATACCATTTCTTATCATGTACCACACGTACCCCATCTATGCATCATCTCAATAGAGTTATGAAGGCCTATAACCTATTAAATATTACTTTGTCTTGCTTTGAAAAGGAAGTTGTGGTTAAGAGTAGAATTTGAACATTCCTCATTTCTATGATGAAATATTATCTTAATATAATCTTAATGACACCTCAGTCTCATTATGACTTTTGACATGTATGGATATATTTAAAGCTATTACATATTGACAGATAAATCACCTTTTTATGCTCTTGTATGACCTCAGACTTTCTAATCAGCTTTCTGGAAGAAAGACAGAGTAGGCTCTCATGGAGATTTCTCATTGGCTAGGCTTCGGCATTGATAATAATACCTATAAATGAGGCTCCATTCAGAGAAGCAGAACAAGGAGTGTGTAACTGTTAAGACAAAGCAGTGAAATTATTAAGAATGCCATGCTGGATATATATATATATATATATATACACACACACATATACACACATAGTATATATATATAATATATATGCATATATTTGTTAAAGGGATTAGACTATGCAACTGTGGAAACTAATTCAGCAGTCTATGAGAGGTTATTGTCTTTGTGTCTGATTTTGGATTTTGAAATACACATTATAAACAGTTGGGAAGGGAAGTTTGGCACAAAGAGGGGAGAGCAAGAACAAGTTGGAATCTACGAGCATGATCTGCAGCCCATGAAGATAAATTGAAACCTGTATAGTTCTTGTGCCTCATCTTAGAGATGTGGGTGTCCTGGAGAAGCTGGGGATTTTGCCATGATGCAAAACACTCACCTGCCCAGGAAGCAGAGACACTGAAGAAAGATCCAGGGAAAGCTAGAACATTTGTGAGGCTGGCTGCTGCCTTGTGCCAACAAGGCAAGTCATCAAGTCAATGTTTATAAGCTATAAAATGACTGCTTTTTTTTGCCTGTTCTGGGACACAGGATTATCTCAGCATAGAACTTGGCATACATGTGTTCTCCCCACTCCAGTTATGGTATTGATGAGTGCTTTTAATAGAGTTGTAGTGATTGGGCTAGATGAGTTTCAAATCAGGCATTTTAATGACTGGCTACTTATTGGATGTTTGACCTTGGACAGCCCTCCAAACAAAAAGTGCTAAGAGATTCCTTGAGAAGTAAAAACCACAAAGCAGTGAAAATATTAAGAATGCCATGTGGAATAAAAGGGAAATGCAAATGCAACAGTGACATAAGTACTTAGAGATGTGTATGCATTGAAAAAACTACATGACATTTTGTATAAAGAGAAAAATATTACAAAATGGCTGTTACTTCCCATCTACCCCCTAAATCTCCCACAAGAATTTCTCTTGTACTTCCCCCTATCCAACCAGAAACATACAGGAAAGGGATTTTTGGAAATCTAACTCAGCCTAGCCAACCTGATATTTTACAAACCCACTACATCATATATTAAATAATCAGGCATTTCTTTCTTTTTGAGAACACTGTTCTTTATGAGACTCTTTGACTTGGTTATTTGCTTCAAGACCACATGCTGAAGTGTGAGGCCATACACATGGAGAATTGTTTTCAGATTCTGATAATGTTGTATAGGGGACTTCACCGTCTAGGACTTCACTATATTACTTCTAAGTTTTAAGCTTACAACACCCATATGATCTAAGAGAACCCATAATAGTAAGGTTTGTTGTTTATGATATGGCAATGTTTATAAAATTCTCTTGAAATTCCCTTAATAAATGATAACATGCCATTACACTTTACTAAATAATATACTTATAACTAAATAATTTACTTATAACTTATTACATGCTAGCCATTGTGCAGAACTCTTTTGTATATAAGTCATTCAGTCTTCAAAACATATGAGAGTGAGGTAACATTAATCCCATTTAAAATGGATAAACTGAAGTCTATCATGACTAAAAATCATCCCTAATACCTACATCTGATAAGTGTTGGAACCAGGATTAAAACCAACTCTACCAGATTTTGCTTCATGAGATGCTGATATTAATACATGTTTTGCACATGTGAGTAAATTGATGAACCTTTGAATGAAACAAGAATTTAATTTATTAAATGTTTTTTTCAAAATTTCTTTTTAAGGTAATTAATTTAGCCAAATCCAGCTGGCAGAAACTTTTAAAGGATTACATGTAGTTATTATTATTATTATTTTATAAACCAGAAAAGAACACACGTTTGCATCAAGAGTTTCAGTGAATCCGTATTTCCCTTCTGATATCTTGGCCAATATTAGGAACTAGGCTGCTATCAAGTTTTATGACATTTCATTCTGCTATGCTTAGATCCAGATGCATGACTTTAAATGAAAAATTGCAGTCATTTTTGTTCTTGTTGTTTATAGAAAGGAACCTTGCCCTTACAACTCAAAGGACCTTGAAATACCAATGATCTGGGCCCTTCATTGGTGCCTCTGCTTCATGGTGGCCATCATTAGGTCCACCAAGGGAAACTCAATGTATGGATGAAACCATGTACGATAGAGGCAGAGACTTGAGGGAGGCAGTGTAGTGTAGAGGCCAGGATCTTAGGTTCTGGAGTCAGGCAGACCTCAGGTCATTATCAAATTCTGCTACTAATTAGCTGTGTGAACTCTTTCATACTGCTTAATATTGTTAATTTTTTGTTCATCTATTAAAAAGGATTAATAATAGTAGCTACCTCATAGATTTGTTGTGGAATTAAATGAAATAATATATAAGAAATTCTTAGTCTAATACCTGATGACTAGTAAAGAATCTATAGACATTAGCTAATGCTATTTCATCATTACTGTCATCATTATCATCCTCATTGTCATCATAATTATTGGACCAAAATAGCTTGAAAATTCTCTTGCAGGAAATGGGAGGTCCTGCAGCAATAATGGAGCTGCAGATTTTAACATAGCCATATAAAGGGTCCATGTAGACACATTATTAGGGAGCACTCAGAGTGAGAAACAGGAGACTTGAGTCTGCCTCATATCTCAGCCTTCTTATCTGTTAGAAGGAAAGGCACTGGACTGGATGATTTTAGAAGACATGGACTACTACGGGTATTTGACCCTCAATCATTAAGTAAATATCTCATGATATTCAATATGAAGAGGGTAAGTGTAGGAGGAATTAATTCATTTATTCAAATGTATTCATGGGTTGCTTATTCTGGATCTGACACTCACTACTTTAGGAACTGTGGTACAGCCTTCAATTAATGAGATAAAAACTTCCAACTCATGGAATTTGCATGCATGAGAGGAGACAGACAACATAACAAAAGAATAAAATATATGGTAAGCCAAATAGTCATAAGTGTTAGGAAGAAAAATGAAAAACAAAGCGTAGAAAAGTTATAGGTAATTCTGGGCAAATGATGTTGCTATTTAAAATAGAGTGGCCAGAGAAGATCTCACAGAAGAGGTAACATTTTAATCTAAGAACTAAAGGAGGTGAGAATGCAGGGAAAGAACATTTCAGACAGAGGAAATAGCAAATGCAGAGCTTTGAAATGAAGCCAGACTGTGTAAGGAGCCATTGTTAGGAGTGAAGTGAGACAGTGAGATGAGGTAAGTCCAGTAGGGTCATGCGTTGGGCATGGGAAAGGAAGCATATTATTTAAAGATGCCTAAGCCATTCATTCTAAGGATTTTGGTGTTTACAATGTGTGAGATAGAAAACCATTGGCAGATTTTGAACAGATGAGTTATGTAAATTGACTTACTTTTAAAGTGTATTATTTTAGTTGTTTTACAGAGAATAAAATATAGGGGAGCAAAGTAAATAGGGAGCTGTGTTAGGCTACTCAGGGTAGGCAGGTTAGTGGCTTGGACAAGGATGGTGGTAGTGGGGTGGTAAAATGTGATAGGTTTCTAGGTATACTTTAAAAGATAATTTATCAAGATTTATTGCTATGTTGGTTTTGGAGTATAAGAGAAAGAAATGAAATGAAGATGATTCCAAGGTTTTTTTCCCCTGAACTACTAGAAGGATGGGGTTGACATTTACTGTGAAAGAGATATGAGAAGGAATAGATTAAGAGTAGAAGATTGCATGTTTGTAGAAATAGATAGCTAGACAGAGAAATGGATATGGATATATAGATATGTATACATATATGTTAAATTTCAGATGCCTATTAGCCATCCAAATGAAGATGTTGAGTAGGAAGTAGGATAACTGGGTCTGCAGTTCAGGAAATAGTAGACCAGGGCTGGAGAAATCCATCTGTGACTCATCTACATATAAATGGCATTAGTTTTTATGCCATTAATGCCATGAGACTAGATGAGATCACCAAGGAAACAAATGCAAATAGAAAAGATAAGCTCAACAGATGAGACTAGAATACTTCAAAATTTAGAGGGCAGTTTGATGAGGGAAAATCAGTAAAAGATTCTGAGAGCCAGAGAGGTAGGAGGAAAGCCAAGGGGTATGGAATCATAGAAGTCAAGTGAAAAATATGTTTCAAGGACCAGAAGCTGTCCATTGGATTTGAAAACATGAAGGTCTTTGGTGATCTTTACATTAAATGAATTGGAAGCTGATTTAATTTGGAAATAAAGCTGACCTTGCTCCTGTTCTGTAGTAGAACTCCAGGTGGATACGCTGAACTAAATGCTTGGACACAGACAGAAATAGGACATAGTACCAGAAGAAGTACCCAGCCATATTAGATAAAGTAATGAGAAATTAGTCCGGGGGAGCTCATTGATGAACAGGAGCTAAAAGAACTAAAATGTTCATATTGCATTCCGTATCATACCCTAGAGAGGCAATGGCAGGTAAAAATTAGCTTGTTTCCCACTTGATTGATACTGAGGGATTTTTTTAAAAATTAACTATTCATATTCTTTTATTTAAAGGTATGGCCTATGTGTGTAATTCCAGATAGGATGCTTTTGAGTCTCATTTAAGGAGTTAAGATATCTCCCGTAAGTCCTCTCAAAGCAGTTTATTTTAGTACTCATAGCATCAAACTGCTATCTTGATAATTATGTTTATTAAGTGAATTAGTGAGTGGAGAAAAACGTAGTCATTTATTTTTCCTCTGGGGCAATATGAACCTTTAGTTTATTCTGATATTGAACTTCACTCAGCCTTACAACTTGGGATTTTTTGACAAAGGCCATTTGATCTTCTAATGCTTCCTGTGATACTGTCTAAATTGCTGATAGATGCCTATAGGAAAGGAGGATTAGCCCTCTTACTGTCTGAGAATAACTGAGATCCAGCTTCTTCCATTTGCTATTATGGCAAATATCTGTGCCTGATAATTACCTAAGGCTATTAAAATATCTCTTCTCAGCCTGCCCCAGGGTCCCTGGCAATTTATAGCTAATATGTATGGCTTTTATTATTAGTGAAACTAGTGATAGAATTTCACCTTGGGTGTTCTCTGGAATTGGGTTATCTGTGGGGGTGTTGCTAGGATTAGACACCAAGGCAGAATGATGTCATCATATTATTTAATATTAGCAGGGAGATGGGGATTCCAAGGTATTTGTGGAGCTTCAAAAGGCTTCTGATTACAACATTCAGGCTAATCAGAAGTTTTTTACACAGCTCTGTATCCAATTCTCTTCCTTCAGTTGATATGTATTTTGCACCTACTGTGAGCTGTGTTACGTTGTTACCTATAAAGTCATATTTTGCACTTTTTCCTGGTGGTGCCTTTACTGTTCATTCACCCATCAGAAGCAATGTATCAACCAACTAAGAAAGAATAATATCACAATATGTTTCACAAGCCAGTCTTATAAGTTTGAAGATGAAAATGTGAGATATTCTCTGTCATAATGAGCAATGATTCTGAGCCAGACATTTGCTCTTTCAGAGACTTGAGCTTACATACTTATAAAATGGAAATGACATTCACTTCCCAGAGCAAGAACCGAAAGTGCCTTGCATTCAATAGGCATTTTAATAAATGGTAGGATTTCCTCATAAAATATTTTATTTATTCTTAGTCCTACCTCAAGTACCGGACTCAGCTGTAAATCATAATCCATATTTTCTATAAAATAAAATCTTCTTTCAAAAGTTTTGTCCTACAAACAACCATATTAAAAAGTATGCACCATGAACACTTGATCTGTTTAATACTCATTTGCTTATGTAATCTACTTAGGGGATAATATTATTGACAGCTGTCCTTTCATTATGTATATTGAAGCTTTTCATTATCCCCACTTTGCCCCATAATTTCTCTTTTAGATTATCTTTTGTCTTCTGATTGTCCTTGGGGCACCGCAAGGAGGCATCCTCAAGAGGCATCAAAATAGTGGCAGAATTATCTCTGGATGTGAACTGGGTATTGCTTTTATTCATGGGTGACTAATTGGTGAGGGCTTGGTGTGGACAGACAAAAGTTCTTCCACAAAGGATGTCAGGGCACAGGTGCAGGCTTATCTAGTTGGTTGTCAAGGACACTAGGTAGTGCTGTGGCACCCCCAGCAAATACTTATCAGAGTTTCCCCTCTTGGGTCACTTTTCCTGCTCTGGTCTCCTGGGGGTTTTTCCCTTCTGCCTACCTTTTTCAAACTCCCTTTTCTCATGTTTACTGCCATTATCTCTCCACATCAAAGGTTTACCCATCCCCCAACCTTCTCTCAATCTTTTACACAAACACCTTCTCTCTTTTTTCTCTCACAGTAACCCTTAATGCCCAAACAAGAAGTTTCTGAGCTCAAATTATCAACCACAGTATAAATGGTCCCCCTTTATTCCAGGATCAGTTTTGAGGCAGTATATTGTGGCTTGCTCTATGATTAACAGACTTCCTTATCTCAAGTTAAAATATTCCTTTCTACTGACTCAAAACCTTTAGAAAAAGCTTTATTCTTTTAACTAATTCTCAATTAAAGATTCTCTAAACCCACCTGTAAGCCCCTGCTTTGAGATGCCCTGCCTTTTCTGGCCAAATCAATGTATACCTTCCATGAATTGATGATTTATGATTTTACCTGCAGTTCCTGTCTCCCTAAAATGTATAAAACCAAATTGTAACCCAGCAGCCTTGGGTGCATTTTCTCAAGACCTCCTGAGACTATTTTCCCTGGGCTGCAGTCATTTATATTGGCTTGGAAGAAACCTCCTTAAATCATTTTACAGAGTTTTTTTTTTCCCCGTTAACACTATGTTGGATAAAAAATTTCTGAAAGGAATAGATTTCCCCATAGGGAAATACCATTTGTGTCTTTAGATGTCAGAAACAAACATCGTAAAATAATGGAAGGGAGAGGATGGCCTGTTATCTCATCCTGGAGGTTCATAAGTCAAAGACTCATGCCTGATTTTTTTCCCACAGATTTATTTAGATATAAATTACATACCATAAAATCCAATGATTTTTAGTATATTCACAGCATTTTGCAACCATGACTAAGATCAATTTTTGAATATTTTTATCACCCCAAAAAGAAACATCTTACTCATTAGCATCACTTCTCATTTCTTCTCTTTCTGCAACCCTATGCAACTATTAATCTACTTTATATCTCTGTGGTTTTTGCCTATTTTGGACATTTCATATAAATGGAATTATATAATATGTGGTCTTTGTGATTGTCTTCTTTCACTTTGAGTAGTATTTTTAAGGTTAATACATGTTGAAGCATGTATTGATACTTTATTCATTTTTATTGCTGAATAATATATTATTGTGGGAATATACTGCATTTTATTTACTCATTCATTAGTTTATGAATGATAAGTTATTTCTGATTTTTAGCTATTGTGAGTAAACATTAGTATACAAGTTTTTTGTATTATATTTTTCATTTATGGTAGGTTTATATCTAGGAACAGAATTGGTGAATAATATGGTAACTCTGTGTTCAATATTTTAAGAACCTGTCTGGCTTTTTTCCAAAGTGGCTGAACCATTTTATAGTACTATCACCAGTGTATGAAGGTTCAAATTTCTCTACATCCTCACCAACATTTGTTACTATTTGTCTTTTTTAAATTATTAGTATTATAGCCATCTTAGTGGATGTGAACTGATAGCTAATTAGGGTATTTATTTGTACTTCCCCAAAAGCGAGTGATATTGAACATATTTTCATGCTTTTATTGGCATTTATATATATCTTCTCTAAAGAAATGTCCATTTAGTTCCTTTTCCCATTTACAAATTAGGTTGCTTGTTTTTTGTTATTAAGTTGTAAGAGTTTTTTATGTATTCCACACACAAGTCCTTTATTAGGCATACAGTTTGCAAACATATTCTATCATTTCATAGATTATGTTTTCACTTTCTTTTTTATATTGTTATGTGTTTATTGGATGTATCCTTTGAAGGACAAAAGTTTCCTATTTTGATAGAGTCCAAATTATCTCTTTTTTCTTTTGTCACTTGTGTTTTTGCCCTCGTATCTACAAAGGCTTTCCCTAACTCAATGTTATGAAGATTTTCTCATATTTTTTCTAAGATTTTTATAGTTTTAGCTTGCACAGGTAGGTCTCTGATCCATTTTGAATTAATTTTCATGTATGATGTGAGGTAGAGGTTCAAAATTATTCTTTTTGCATATGTATATACAGTGGTCCCAGCATCATTTCTTGAAAATACTCTTCTTTCTTCATTGAATTGTCTTGGCACCCTGGTCGAAAATCAATAATTGTAATTATAAATCATAATTGTGAGAATTTATTTCTGGATTCTCAGTTCTAGTCTACTGAACTATGTGTCTGCCCTTATGCCAGTACCACATGGTTATCTTGATTACAGTAGACTTCTAGTAAGTTTTGGAATTGAGAAGTGAGAGACCAACTTTTTTTTTTTCTTTTTTCTCCAGAGATTGTTTTGACTATTCTAGGTCTCTTACATTTGCACACAAGTTTTAAGATAAGCTTGTCAATTCCTGTAAATAATTCAGCTGAGGTTTGGTAGGAATTGTGTTTAATCTGTAGATCAATTTGGGGAAATATTGCCATCTTAACAGTATTAAATCTTCAACTTTTCAAATGCTTTTCTACATTTATTGAGATGATCATGTAGTTTTTCTTCTTTATTCTATTTGTATAGTTTATCACATTAGATGATTTTCATGTTATACCAAACTTGCATTCCTGGTATAAATCCCACTAGATCTTCACTTGTTGCTATGGTCTGAATGTCACTGTTCCTTACAGATTCATATGTTGGAACCTAATACTCAATGTGATAGCATTAAGAGGTGGGGCCTGTAGAAGGAGATTAGGTCACAAGGGTTCTGCCCTCATGAATGGGATTACTGTGCTTATAAAACAAGGCTTGGGTAGCATATTTGACCTTTCCACCCTGTGAGGACATACAGAGGGTGCCATCTGTGAGGAACAGGTCCTCCTCAGATACCAAATCTGTTGGTGCCTTATTCTTGGATTTCCCAGCATCCACAACTGTGAACAATAAATTTCTGTTGTTTATAAGTGACCCAGTCTAAGGCATTTTCTCATAGCATTCTGAACAGACTAAGAAATCCTACTTGATCCCTTATATAATCCTTTTGATATGTTGCTGAACTTAGTTTGCTAATATTTTGTTATGAACTGGTCTGAAGTTTATAGGAAAAGAAAAAAAGAGGAAACAGTTCATTTTTCATTATTTACATATCTTTTTCCTTAGAAGAAAGACAGATGCCTGCATGTATGCACACACAGACATACTAGCAGAACACATCATTAGTGTTTTTCTTTAATTTGTTAGAAATAATATTTTTTTCTTTCATGTTTGATGGTCTTTATTCTCAATACAGCATCTTTGCGATACTCTATAATTCTTCTCCCAAAACATAATGATGCGGAATAAGTAAGCAGAACTGGTTTGAAGAGAGAGAAGTTGCCAGAAAGAGAAGAATGCAAATGCTAAACTCATACCTGAACAATTTTTCCAAAAAGATATGTGGTAAAAGTATATATATAAATATTTTAAATGTTTCCTATTTTCATAAGACTTGAGAGCTTATAAGGCTCTGTCCCTATTTGGTTTGATGATACAGGAACGTGGGAAAGTGTAGAAGACTGGAAGACAGGTGCCGGGGCATTGTTAGTGTGCTGAGAGTAGAAGGCTGGTTCTGTATTGTATCTCAGTTTTTCAATTGTTATGTCTTAGACTTCATGGTGTTGCAGCTGAGAGCTCAGCAATTCTCTTCCCTGTCACAGAATCAAGCATTAGTAAGAGTTTGATATAATAAATTATTCCTATCCTATGATAGAGTTACATGATCAGGCTATTTCTGTTCCATAAAATACAATTGCTAAAACAACCCTTTAAACAAAGCCTGAAGTCTTGAATACCTTTAACGTTCTCTTCTTCAATAATAATTATAGATAAGGTTCATATATCCTTATGAGCCCTGTCTTATTTAATCCTCCACATCATGATGGGATAGGAACTATTACTATCCCTATTTTATAAATGGTGAAACTGACATTTAGTATGCATCTTGCCCAGAATTATCTAGCTACTACAGCAAAACCTGAACCTGACGCCAGATGCAGCCCTCTTAACCATTTCACTATCAGTGTCAGGGACCTGATTTCCTGGTGCTTGGGAAGCAGTATGTAAAAACATCTGATGCTTCGACTAATTAATCAAATAAGCTAGTTTAATTGTGGAGAGCCAAGAGGATCGTGATGATTTGTCTTCTCAAACTAAGCCAAATTTCATCTTGAAGCCACCGATCAGAGAGGAGAAAATGATTGTTACACCTCTTCTTTATAATACCGTGTTTCCCTGAAAATAAGACAGGGTCTTATATTTATTTTTCCTCAAGAAAACACCCTAGGGCTTATTTTCAGGGGATGTGTTATTTTTGTAAGTACGGTACAACAATCTACATTTATTCAAATACAGTTAAGTCATCTTCTTCTGGAACATCATCATAACTCTCCAAAAACCTAATTCCATCCTGAATTTCTTGCGATTCTATTTCCTTTAGAACCACTGGCTCAAATCTCTCATGTTGAGCAATAGAGCTCTCAAGGGGCAGATGAGAAGGGCTGCTTGTCTTCTTTACTGCTCAGCGACAAAATGCATGGATTGTGCAAATGTTCTGTGGAGCCACGCCCATCACTAGGTCTTAATTTCAGGGTAGGGCTTATATTGCGCAAATGCTTAGAAATCCTGCTAGGGCTTATTTCATGGGTAGATCTTATTTTCAGGGAAACATGGTATCTAAGGTGGAAATAAGCCTCTTGAGTCTTGGATGGTAGTCTTTCTTCCTCCGATGGAATTTATTTACCCTCCCCTTTTGGGCCATCATGCTTA
>CAUYPO010046686.1:0-19101 GCA_963574435.1 Cheirogaleus major
GCAGCATCATAAAGCCTGGATGCAGGGGAACTCATGCCAACACATTAATGAGTAATAATGACTTCGTGTGCTGTTGTCTTAGGGAAGAGAACCTGGCTGTGCTGTGTCCCTGGCTCCTGGAGGATGCTCTCTGAGTCCTGGAAATTTCCTGAGTGACAAGAGTGTCTTTGCTATTCGTGGTGGGCTCATGGACCATCTCTGGTCAAGCCTTGTGTTAGCCATGCTAACCAGATGACCCAGGAAGGAACTGGCCACTCCGCAGAGACTAACCTATGTTTAGAGGGTTGGGTTTTGAGCCAGGCAATATTAGCCCAACCTCCCAGGAAGGGAGGGGCCTGGAGACTGAGTTCAACCCTGTGGCTAGGGATGCAATCAGTCACACCTGCACGGTGAAATCCCAATAAAAATTCTGGAATTCTGGACACCAAGGGTCAGTGAGTTTTCTGGTTGGCGATACACATCAATGTATGGGCAGCAGGGGGTGATGCCTCCTGAGGACCTGGAAGCTGGCATTTGGAACCCTCCCAAGCCATCCCGTGTCCCCTCATTTGGATAGTCCTGATTTGTTGTATATTTGTCATGAAACCAGTTATCATAAGTACAGTGCTTTCTGTGAGTTGTTCTAGTGAATTATTAAACCTCAGGGCATAGTGGTGCCCCCTAATTTGGTAGCCAATTTCATCATAAGTGAAGGCGGCCTGAGGACCCCAGAGCTTGCAGCTGGTGTCTAAAGTGGGGGAGTCTTATGGGAGCCTCTGCTGTCAGCCTGTGCCATCTGTGACAGCCCCGGGTGGTTAGTGACTGTCAGGACAGCGCTCCAGCTATGCCTCCCCGCCCTATTTTCACACTAAGGTGTGTGGGAGGCACAGGTTCCAGCCCAGACTGGAGACCAGTGGTGGAGGAGAGGGCCACTGACACTGCTGCAGGCCAGAGGGTGGACATGTGGGGCTTAGGGGTGTGGTGGGCGGAATTCCGAGATGCCTCCAGGATTCCTGTTCCCTGGCGTGCACGCCTGCATACTCCTCTCTCCCTGTGAGCTCGGGCCACGTGAGAATGCGGAGCTTCGCTCCTGGGATTAGGTTATGCTATGAATGTACAGCAAAGGCGAGGGACTGTGGGGATGTAATCAAGGCCCCAAATCCGTCTGCTTTGAGCCAGTCAGAATGGGGATTATCCAGGGTGGGACTGACTTAGAAAGGTCAGGGCTCTTCCTGAAGACCGAGGTTAAAGGACAAAAGAGCCTCTGGAAGGGGCCCTGTGGCAAGGCACTGAGAGTGGCTGTATTTGCTGAGAGCAGCCCCAGCCTCAGTCCTACAGACAGAAGGTTCTGTCAACAGCACGAGCTGGAAAGAAAGTCCCGATGAGAATGAGCCCAGATGACATCAGGACTTCAGCCTCGGGAGGTCCTTTCCCTAGAAAGCCCAGCTCAGCTGTGTCCAAACTTCTAGACACCACGAGATAACAAGTGAGTATTGTGCAGGGCCACTAATTTTGTGGCAATTTGTTATGCGGCAGCAGAAAGCTAATCCAGGGAAAATCTGTACTGGTGTGGAAAGGAGGAGGCTCTCTAACAACTTTACCAACATCAGAGGAGATCCCGCCGTCAACTCTGTCCTGCTGAAGACAGGGAAGGAGGGCTTGAGGGGAGAGCAACAGGAATGTGGGGAAGACGGAAAACCAGATTCTGACAGGGGAATCTCAAGGAATCCTCAGACTGGAAAGAAGAAATTTGGCCTCCAAAGGAGAAGCTTCATTTCTGCCTTCAAACACTGGGTGAGCGACAGCTCAACAGTGCTCAGAGTCCCCTCACCACACAGCCGCTGGACTGGCACAGGCCGAACCTGTCGACGGGAACCGTGATTTCTTCTAGCAAACCGTGACGCCTGCCTGCCACGCCTCTCCCGGCACAGTGGAATTCCTCCCATGTCTACTTTCTACCCAACTTCTACTGTAAGTCATGCCCTCCCCTCCATTTGCTCTCTGGAATTTGTATTAGCTGGATATTGGACTTCGTAAAACGATTATCTAATGTCACTATTTTTTCTTCCCTTTTTCTCATCTCTGCCTGTCTGTACTTCTGCCTGGAAGATTTCTGAAACTTTATCTCCCAACACTTCCATGGAATTTTTAAATTTCTGCTATCATATTTTTAATCTCTAATAACTTTTTATTGTCTTTTTTTTCTTTTACATCACAGCCTCTTCCTGTCTGAAAAAGCCATAGTCTGTGTCTGTAACTTTAATGGAGTTCTGAATTTCTTTCTGATTTCTGCCATAGCTGTGTACCCTTCCTTTTTCCTGCAGTTTTTGTTTGTCTTCATTTTGGATTCTTGCTATTGTTTTTGTCTCTTGGTCACATTAAAAGCAATTTTCTAATGCCTGGTGGCCTTCAGCTGCCCATGACCCCGCCCGAGGCACTAGAAGCTGATTGGGAGTGTGGCATGGAAGGGCTCAGCTTCTCAGCTGAGGAGTGACAAAGGTTCCACATGCTCTTTCATTGTGGAGGAGTAAGTTTTGCTTTTCTTCAGTGCACATTGTATAAAAGATCCACTCCCCAAAGGTGGCTTATCTCTCTGCACTTCCACACGCTGCTGGCCCGGAACTTGTCTACACTTTGCCTGTGCTGCAGTGGCAGGAGACAGGCCCCTCTGGCTTGGCCAGACACAAGACAGCTACCAGTCAATACGCACTTTGAAAAAAAACGTATTTTCCACTAGCTTTCTCCATGGCTGACCACTTGTATATGGAAAAGTGTGAAGATTCAGATTCTCTTCCTACAACTAAACCTCTCGCTAAGCTATTCTTTCCTCACCTCTCAAATTTCAGTCCTGTTGAACTATTCCATACAAGACGGATGCAACCAAGATGTCTGAGCACCCACCAAGAGGCAACGTCGCCGTCCCACTGACCCTCATGAGGACCCTCCCTGCTGAGCGGCAGGGACCCATCTGCAGAGGAGGTTTTCACTTGGCTCCAACACCAAAGCCTGGGCACATCATGACACATAGCTGGCCCTCACCTTGCTCCGTAGAATTTACTTTCTTCTGCCAAAAGAATGTGGTTCCCAGGGCAACAGAGCGCCAACGTTCGCATGGAACTGCCGGGCCGGACAGTGGGGCACAGCAAGAAGACCCCAGAAGATGCTGCCTCTCCTGCTCATCTGTGTCCTGCCTTCCACCAACGGGAAGAACTGCCTCCTCTGCTGGCCAGAAATATCCGCCCTGTTAGACTACGACCTGCAGATTCTCTGGGGCAGCCCGGGCCCCCCCCCAGAACTCCCCCAAAGTCTCTACTCCCTATTCCTTGAAGATAATGATTTGCTCCAACTCTCGTATCTTTGTGAGGCACAGCCAGAGACCAGAGATAGGGATCGGGACTGGCCCCTCTAACTGACCTCAGATCTTACCCCTTTGACTTCCCCTCGGCCCCTGTCTCATCCTCAGATCGTGACCACTTGGAGGAAGCAACAGCCGAACTCTTCACTGAAGTAGACCAAGCCATTAAAAAGTTACGGTTCGGTGAGTTACAGTCCCAGGGCCCTGGGGTTTGGGCTGACCAAGGGCCAGCCCTCCAGGCCATTCCCAAAGGCCCATTTGGCCATGGGGGGTGGGGGTCTCGGGAAGGTGGGAAAGAGACACAGCCCGTTGGTGCCTCTGCACTCTGGAATTTCTGCTTGGAAATGTGGGTTTGAAGGCCCAGCCTCAAGCAAGTTCTATCATTGAGCATGGCTCCCTCCTGCCCCACCCAGACAAGTCAGTACTTCTGGAAGAGATTAACACACACAAGACTCTCTTTGCCGAGAGGCTGAAGGACATGTCTGAGGGGCTGAAGGAGAAAGGTGAGGGCTAGGGCTGGCCCCTGCACTGCCCAGCCCTGCACCCCCTGCAGACCCAAGGCCAGCAGAGTCTAATCTGCGGGGGACCCTCCCCAGGAGCCCACCCCTGCCAGCTCCCCCAGCTCCACCTCCCGCTCACACCCCCAGCTGCCCCCGCCTAGCTCTATATGCCTCCCTGCACCTCAGTTTCGAGCCTTCTCACCCTCCTGACAGCCTGCAACCTGTCCTGTGGTGAGTGCCGGGACCGGGCCTGGGCAGGGGCGGGGAGCACCTGCCCCTCTGAGCCCTGCCCGCCCCCCTGCAGACATGCACTCCGCAGTGGAGGTCACCAACTGCGCCAACTGCAGGACTCACTTCCTCTCCTGTGGGGACCCCACTTTCTGCCCAGGTCAGTGGCCCCACCCTGTGCAGCCTCCCCCAACCCTATACCCCCGCCCACCCTCCACCCCTGGGGCCTGCTGTCCAAATGGAGCTGTTCTTGCTCTGAGTCCTCACTCTGGGGGAGGGCAGCACCCCCTGGGGGGCTGGATGTCCTGGTGTCGGCTTCAGAGGCTTGGAGCTAGGACATCTCTCCTGGAGTTCCCTCAGGCCTTTGAAGTTGGCTCGTCTGGAAACACGCTCGACCCATCACTCCCCAAAACCTGCTTTTCCTCCAGGGCCCTTCTCAGCAAACGGCCCCACTCAAGCCCTTGGCTTCCTCAACCAGGAACCTCGCTGCACCTTACTCCCTCTGCCTTTGCCCATGCACTCGCCAAGTCTTGCCAAGTAATTCCTAAATGTGTTCCCATAGTTCCACCACTCTTCTTCAGGCATCCTCGTCTCTCATTTAACTTACAGCACCATTTCCTAGCTGGCCTCCCTCCCACTCTGGGCCACATCTCACTCTGAACTCTTTCTCAAAGGGTTAATCTACCAGGGACACTCCCTGTTTATAACCATCAGTGGCTCCCAGCTGCCCCCAGATAAAGCCCACCCTCCTGAGCAGCCCCTGTGTGAGCCCCTGACTCCCCAGGGACACCAAGCTGTGGACACTCTGCACACACAGGCAGCCTCAGGCTCTGGACCTTGAGCATGTCCTGGGCCTGGGACCCAGTTTTGTCCTTGACCATTTGGACTGTCCAAGTCCAATCAGAGCTCCTGTTTCCTAAGCATCGTCTCGGATCAGCCCCATCAGAGGCGCATCCACTTTACTGGCCATCACCCAGCCCCACCCCATCCCCCCTGGGGACACCACACCATGACTGCTGGCTTGTCTCATTCCTGGAGACCCAGGACCATGTCTCACTGGTCTCCAGATGTGTGCTGGGCACACAGTAGGTACTCAGTAAGTGTTTGTAGCAAGTGACTGAGTGAGCGAATAGAAGAAGGAAGGGTGGTGGCTGTCTCTGAGCCAAGAGTGCCCCACCTGGCCTCCAAACACCTACTCCCTTTCCCACCCCAGCCAGGCCCTGGGGGCCCTCCATGTGGGCTGTGAGCCTCAGCCTTCCTCTGCTCCTGGCCGTAGCTGGAGCTGGGTAAGTGACCTCTCCAAGCCCCACATCCCCAGGGAAGACATACCTACTCCTTGACTGACCCGTCTCCACCCTGTTTCCTGGCCCAGATGTTACTTTTTGTGGCGCAGGAAGAAGGAAGCAGTAAAGGTACCAGGAAAGGAGACCCCTACCCCAAGGAGGAACAAGCCGGGTGTGCCCTGGAGGTAGCAAGGCCTGGAGAGGCCCCAGCTCTGGCCTCCCTGGGTCTGGCATCCACAGCAGAGTGGGATGGAGGGGCGGGACCCTCTGCGGTCACATATCAGCCCCCGCATGTACCAATGGTGGGGCCGGGGGCCCAGGACGTGGAGGTGACAAAGCTTGGGCCCCTGTCCCACACCTTTGTAAATAGTCTGTTCTGTAAAACGTGTCCTTGCATCCTAATTGACTGTGATGTCTGCTTCCTGCCGGGCTCAGAGAGGAGTCCCTCCCCAGTAACCCTATGCAGACTGTCCCATCTGCTCACCCTCCTCCCCGGAAACCCCTCCCACTGTCCTGGTCCAGAAGTGGTGGTTTCACAGGCTCACATAGGCCTCACCTGATTCCAACATCAGAGACGGGGCAGGGGCGGCCTGGGCACTTGAGGGGTCCCAGCCTTGGGCGTGGAACAGAGGAGGGGAGTGGCCAGCCAAAGTCCCGGCAAGAGCGGAGACTAGCAGAACACAGCTGCAATCCCACCAGCAGCAAGGCCACCAAGGCCTGGCCGATGTTCACCTTGGGACACCCAGGTCCCAGAGGGTTGGTCCCTGGTGATGCTAGCAGATGGAGTCCCCTGACCCTGCCTGTGGGACGGACCACGTACTTGTCCTTCCCGGGCCCATGAGACTGCCAGGCTCAGTGGAACTGCTGCGTGCCCCTCTCCCTTGTCCTCCACCTGCATCCCTCCTCGCGGATCCTCCCGGCCCTCTCAGCCCGGCCCAGGCTCTCCCTGAGAATCACGCGGCCCTCTTGCAAGCCTGAGCCACGGAGCCCCTACTGTCCTGGTCAGCAGGCCAGCTCCAGGTCAGAACAGACGTGAGGCTGAGGTCAGAGCCATGCTGGGCTACCAGGAGCCTGGGCTTCAATCCTGGTTCTGACAGGGGGTCCCAAGTGCCCCCTCTGAGTCTCAGTTTTCCCTTCTGAGCCTGGGGGGAGGGGGAGATGTAATGCTTTAGCCTGGTTGGTGTGCCCTGACCCTGGAAGCCTGTGAGTTCACGTTTACTACTCAGTGTCTGTTCACGCTGTGCATCCAAACTAAAAGTTCTCCTTCCCTTTCCCTCCTCAGTCCACTGAACCCTGCTGGGCCCAGCCCAGCTCCTAAAATTGTTCCGGCAAGTGTTAGCAGCAAGTGTTAACAGCTCTTTTAACAGCTCTTGACCCGGGAAATAACAGACCAGCACGTGGAGAGTCGGAGAACAGCCTTTATTCCGTCAGCAGGCTCAGCCAACTTCTGATCTTCTGACCCCCCTTCCCCGGTCTCCTCCAGCTTTTATACCTTTGGTAGGACTCAAAAAGCGTCCAATCAGCAACAAGCTTTAACATCCAATCAGGAACAAGCTTTAACATCCAATCAGGATCACGCGAGGCTGTGGAGGAGCGCTGCTGCAGGACCCAGCACGGGAGCGGCAGGGAGGCGACGAGCGGCCGCATCCCGCTTCCCCCGTCAAAATAGGACGGACCTCATGTCTCCTTCCATGCCCTGGTGCAGTGTCCTCCTCAGAGCTGGCAGCTGGCCTGGGAGCAGGCTGCCCTCACAGCCCCCACAGTCAGGGCCACTCCTGGGAGGGGAGGGGACTTCCAGAGACCTAGAGGTAAACAGACCATGAATGGCACCCCGGCAGGGGGCGGCCGGCCTCCCTGCTTCACCAGGCTGGAGAAACCCATAAGGTGGTTTGGGAAGATATAAAGCACTCTAAGGACACAGCCATGTGGCAAGGCCAGAGGCACAGCCGCTGTGCACACAGCTGGCATGGCTCTGGGGGACCATGGTTCTCTCTGTGAATCTGTGATGGTGGGGGGGGGGGGGGATTGCCATCAGGATGTAGGAGACACCAGGCTCCCGAGGCAGTGATGGCATTTTCCTGTTCGTATTTAAATTGGGGCCAGTGGATACCTCAAAAGTATCCAGAGCCACTGCTTTCGGATACATGCAGTAAAAATGAAAACCCTGGGTATAATTTACATGAAACATGAGTGGATATGTTAGGCTGTTATGTGCATGCATCTCTTATCAGAAGATTTTTTATTATGTGTGGGCATATTTGCATGAAAACAGAATATTAAGTTTTGCCATATCAGAAAGATTAAGAAATTTAGAGTCCAGTAAACCTTGGTCAAAACATAGACTCTGGCGGACTATGGAAAAGGAAAATCACCAAGTAGACAATACTTAGCACAGGATGGGAGGTGGGAGGGGTGGTTGAGTGGAAGCTTTATGTTAAAAACAAAATGTAGCTAATCGGCAACTTACAAGAGGACGTAGCTAACCGCAAACCTCCAGCTTCTGTAACCGTCTTACTTGCTTTGCAGTGCCGGCCGGCCCAAGGGTTATAAAACCCCCAGACTGAGAAAGTTCGGGGCTGCTCTCCCTCCTTGCATGGAGTGGTGACAGCCCCTGCACAGAAATAAATAAAATTTGGCTGATTGGATCTTGGTGTCCGAGTCCCCTTGATCCGCTGGTTTATGACATTTGGAGGGCCCAGCGAGATCAACCGCCTCAGACCAGACCCAAAACTGGAGGGTCCTAGTCCCCGCGCGTCCGCAGTGGGCAATGTAAGGGGGACCCGGGACAACTTGGGCCTAAATTCTCCAAAAGAAATACCCATTGTCCGCTGTAGGGGAAGCCCAGAGAGACCTTCCTCCACCCCGCGGTCAGGAATTATGGGTGCCCAGGGAAGAGATGTCTCTGGTAAGTCAAAAATCTCTGTGCAGAGTTTGGAGGTGGTAGACCCGCTGGATGCAGCAACGAGGGTCACCCCCTTGGTTCCCAACTGAGACGTCAGTTGGGACCCAGGTCTGGTTGGTTTTGGTTTCTTTTTATTGTCGTCTTTTGTGTACTTATTTGTCTCACTTGTGGCCAGCCGCTCTCTGCTTACAGGATGGGGCAGAGCCCGTCAACCTCAAAGACGCCTCTTGGATGCCTCCTTAAAAACTTTTCTGACTTTAACAGGAGAGCGAGAGATTACAGATCATCCATGGAGCCTCAATGCTGCGAACCCTCTGTGACTCAAAAACCCTCTAAGATTCTTTTTGTAGGACCCTGTAGTCAGAACACGGATGACCGTCGCAAGGTGACCCGGCCATTTAGAAAAGCAGCAAGACAAGGGCTCCGTCCCTGCCTCATATACCTGGGGCTGCCAGGGAAGGGGCGGGCAGGGATGGAGGTGGAAGTGGTGCAGAGGGGCCGGAGGCAGCCCCTGAAACTCCCTATAGCCCGCCGAGGACTCGAGGAAGGAGAAACCGACCCCCCCTCTTCGGACTCCTCCACGTCCTCAGCACCGCCACCTGCCATTTTGCCATCGGGGCAGATGGCACCCCTGCCAGGGAGTGACCGCCCCTTTATGGTTTATGCCCCTTTCTCCACTAGTGACCTTTATAATTGGAAGTCCCAAAATCCCCCTTTGTCAGAAACCCCAGGGTCTCATCTCCTTCCTCGAGACAGTGTTCTATACCCGCCAGCCCACTTGGGATGATTGTCAGCAGCTCCTGCAGGTCCTCTTTACGTCTGAGGAATGTGAAAGGATCAACCGGGAGGCACAAAAGGCCATCTTGGGACCCGATGGACAGCCGGTTTCCCGAGCCACCGACCGGATTGAGACCCAAACACTGACCAAGGTAGGGGATCGTTGATCCAATATCGCCAGACTCTGCTGGTAGGCCTCCGAGGGGCTGCTAGGAAGCCCACAAATATGTCTAAGGTTAGTGAATTGGCTCAAGGGACGGGGCAGAGTCCGGCCGCCTTTTTGGAAAGGTTGTTCAAGGCTTACCGGACCTATACCCCCATAGACCCGGAGGCCCCAGAAAACCGGAGGGCGATTAACGTGGCCTTTGTGTCACAGTCAGCCCCAGATATTAGGAAAAAGTTACAGAAACTAGAAGGGTTTGAAGGGAAAAATCTCAGTGAATTGGTTGAGGTGGCCCAAAAGGTTTTAACAACCGAGACACCACCGAGATGGCAGCTACTAAGAGAACGGCGAAGGTTGTCATCGCCGCCTTACGGGAGCAGAAGCTGTTCAGAAAACCCCACACAAGTGGTGAAGGGTTTCGTAGCAATCCTTCCGGGAAGACTCCCCAGAAGGGAAAACCATTGGCACCCAACCAATGTGCCAGTTGTAAACAGTTTGGACATTGGAAAAACGAATGCCCGAATAGAGAAAGGCCTGAAAACCCACCAACCCCGATCCTCCTGGGGAGCACGGAATGAGGAAGTCAGGGCTCTTACTCACTTGGCCCCCGGGAGCCCATGATAACTTTAAATGTAGGGGGCCAGCCTATGGACTTCGTAGTTGATACAGGAGCCACCTTCTCGGTGCTCAAACCTTCTCGGTGCTCAAGGAGGCCGTGGGTCCTTTAACAAAAACCAAGACTCCCATAGTGGGGGTTACGGGGCAGCCTAGAACGTACCCCTGGACAACAGCCAGACTCACGGATCTGGGGAGAGGCGTCATCACACACTCCTTTTTGGTCATGCCCTACTGCCCATACCCACTTTTGGGAAGAGACCTCCTGGAAAAGCTACATGCAACCATCTCCTTTGGTCCCGAGGGTACCACCCTCTCTCCCCCCAAGTCTCCAAAGTGCATTCTATTCTCAGCGCCCTTGGCTGATGAGTATATCTTCTTTGAGGGGGTGGCCTTGGAGAACAGGGAGACTTCCCTCTACTGGCAGAATGGCAAACTCAGGTCCCCGGAGTTTGGGCTGAATCTAACCCTCCAGGTCTGGCTGAACACCAGCCGCCTATAATTGTACAGCTGTGCGGCACCACTTCCCCCGTGCGGGTCCGCCAGTGCCCATCTCTCTGGAAGCCTGATGGGGCATTGCTGTACATATTAGATGCCTGAGGGAAGCTGGGATATTAGTTCCCTGTCAGTCAGGCAGGAACACCCCGCTTCTACCTGTTGAGAAGCCCGGAACCGGTGACTACCGACCGGTACAGGGCTTGCAGGAAGTAAACCAGAGGGTAGAAACCATCCACCCAATGGTACCCAACCCTTATACCCTGCTAAGCCTCATACCCCCAACAAGGGTGTTCTATACCATCCTGGACCTAAAAGATGCCTTCTTCTCCTTACCACTCTCCCCGCTAAGCCAGCCAATTTTTGCCTTCAAATGGACAGATCCTGATGGGGGGTATTCAGGTCAGCTAACCTGGACACACCTTCCCCAAGGGTTCAAAAACTCCCCCACCCTTTTTGATGAAGCCCTGAGTAAGGACTTATGGGGGTATCGAGAAGAACACCCTGCGGTCACTCTACTCCAATACCTAGATGACCTGTTGGTGGCAACAGAAACGGAGGAAGAGTGCAGACAAGCCTCCCTAAGCCTCCTGCAGGGGTTGCAAAGACTGGGTTATCGGGTATCAGCCACAAAGTTTCAATTCTGCTCCCAGACAGCCACCTACCTGGGGTATGAGTTGACTGAAGGGAGTCGAGCCCTCTCAAAGAGCAGGATCAAGGCCATACTACAGATACCTGTTCCCACCACCAAAAGACAAGTTAGAGAATTCCTGGCGGCAGTAGGATACTGCCGCCTTCGAATTCTGGGATTTGCTGACCTGGCTAAACTGTTACATTCCAGTACTGGCGGAACAGACCCCTCTCTGGTATGTACAGAAAAAGAGCAGCAGGCTTTCGAAAAGCTAAAAACAGCTCTCACCACGGCACCGGCCTTAGCCTTACCTGATATGATAAAGCCATTCCAGTTGTTTATATCAGAGTCCAAGGGAATAGCGAAGGGGGTCCTTACCCAGACGCTGGGCCCCTGGCGGAGGCCAGTGGCTTGCCTGTCTAAACGATTGGACCCCGTAGCCTCCGGGTGGCCAGGATGTATGAGGGCTATTGCAGCCACTGCCATCCTCGTGAAGGAGGCCAAAAAGCTAACCCTGGGCCAGGACTTACATGTTGCAGGAGCGCACATGGTGGAAGCACTGCTGAGAAGTCCCCCAGACCGATGGATCTCCAACGCCCACATCAGGCAGTACCAAATGCTCCTGCTGGATGCACCACGGATAAGCTTTCTACATACCACAGCTCTCAACCCAGCCACCCTACTCCAGGACGATGACCCCATTCTGCAGGTGCACAGATGTGAGCAGGTTCTAGAAGCCCTTTCTAGTCTGAGACCAGACCTGTGGGACAAGCCACTGCCGACTGCAGAGTTGCAGCTGTTTACAGACGGAAGCAGTTTCGTTTGCAATGGAGTGCAGATGGCAGAAGCAGTGGTTACCACCACGGACGAGGTATTATGGGCCCAGGCCTTGGGACATAGCATTTTAGCCCTAAAGGCAGAACTTTTAGTAGTAACTCAAGCCCTAAGACTGGCAAAAGGAAGGGCTGTCAATATCTATACAGACAGCAGGTACGTTTCTTGCCACGGCACACAGGCACGGGGCTCTATATCAAGAAAGTGGGCTCCTCACTTCCGGAGGAAGGGAGATCAAAAATAAAGGGGAAATTTTAACTCTGCTGGAAGCTATCTGGCTCCCCAAAGAAGTGGCAATCATTCATTGCCATTGCCATCTAGGGGATGTCTACAGAATGTCACCAAGGGCAACACATTTGCCGACCTGATGGCCAGAGAAGCAGCCCAAAGAAGAGTGGGGCCAGTGGACATCTTGCCCATGTTGCCCTCGAAGCTCCTACCCCCTAAAGCAGCATACACTCCTGAGGAGCAAAGGGCAGGAATAGAAATGGGCTATACAGAGGGTCAGAACGGATGGTTGCAAAACCCAGATGGAAAAGTGTTCCTCCCTGAAGTGCTCCGGTGTGAACTCCTACAACACCTCCACCAAGGAACCCACTTGGGAACGACCAAGCTCCAACGACTGGTCTCAAGGTACTTTTACATCCCTAACTTAACAGCAAAAATCAAGGACATCACCAGCCGCTGCCTAACCTGCGTACAGGTAAATAGGACTAAGACCCCATGGTATATCGGGCAGTGCCACAGGGACAAAGCCCAGGAGAACAGTGGAAATTGGACTTTGCTGAAGTAAAGCCTGGTAAATACGGTTACAGGTATTTGCTAGTGCTAGTGGACACCTTCTCAGGATGGACAGAGGCGTTTCCCACCAAGAAGGAAACAGCACAAGTAGTGGCCAAATTTCTGCTCAGTGAGACTATCCCCCGATTTGGTCTTCCCATAGCCCTGGGGTCTGACAACGGCCTGGCGTTCACTGCCCAAATGTCAAAAGCAGTAGCTGAGTCATTAAAAATTGTTTGGAAGTTACATTGATCTATAGGCCTCAGAGTTCTGGACAGGTAGAGAGAATGAGTCGGACTATTAAAGAAACCCTTACTAAATTGCACTTAGAGACTGGTGAAAATTGGGTTAACTTAATCTCCTTCGCCTTGTTGCAGACACATTGTACCCCCTATAAAGCTGGAATTACCCCTTTTGAAATCATGTATGGTTTCCCACCACCAGTATTTCCCAAACAAAAGGAAGAGGCACTAGCCTACATAAATAACCAAGATCGCCTCAGTTCTTTACAGGCTCTCCAGTGTCTCCGTACCGACCTTCAGAAGGTTGTCAGAGGCCATCAAAGTGCAGAGTCAGCACGAACTGGCCTTGACGCTCTCCACCGCCTAGAACCTGGTGAGTGGGTGTGGATTAAAAGACATAACCCAGACTCCCTTGAAGCTAGGTGGACAGGACCATTCCCTGTGATCTTCACAACAGCCACAGCAGTCAAGGTTGCCGGGAAGAAGGCTTGGATTCACTATATGCAAGTAAAAAGGGAAAAAGATAACCAGGCACCGGAGACATGGAGAGTGGAACGCACAGACAACCCTTTAAAGGTACGTTTGTCTCTGCAATCTTCCTAACCCAGGTTTTAGCTTCCTCAGGCCAGACCAGTGGGGGTTGGGGTAACCACCATTACCTAGCCCCGTACACCTGGATCTTGTCTCGGACTGGGGACAGGCAGGAAATTGTCAGGACAAACGCCTCCACCACCCAACCATTCTCTGTGTTCGATCTTATTTGGCCCAAGTTTCATTTACACGCCAGGAGCTGGTGCTGTAGGACCCTGGGGAAACTATAGAAATATATGGGGTTGTGGAACCAAGGGCTTAGCCCAAAAGCTGCAAGGACAACAGTTTAACTTATGTCCTGCCGATGCCGCCGGTTGTGGGGGGGGGGACACCATATTACTACTGCCAGTCTTGGGGTTGTGAAACTATAGCACTCTGGATTAATTCTGAAAAAGAAAAGCACATTAGATTTAGATGATGCAATATTAGCCCATGCACAAACAGTACAAACTGTAACAATATAAAACTTTTCATTAAAGACTGGCACCGGGAGGAGTGGAAAGTGGGCTGCACCTGGGGCCTGTGGTTATATGTCCATGGACCAGACCCAGGAGTCTTATTCACAATCCAGAAAGTGCCCCTGCCCAGAGCCCCAAAACCCATCTGGCCTAACCTTGTGTTAAACCCAGTTAAAGACCAGGGAGTTCCAGGAACTCAGCTCCCGAGCTCAAGCTCAAAGGCTCCAACCCCAGCACTTTCTCAGCCCAGTCGGGCTATCCCTCCAGCATGGAGAAGAGTTCCCCAAAACTCAGTATTAAACACTTTAGATGCAGTGTTCTAGTTTATTAACAGTACAAACCCCAATGCCACCAATGACTGTTGGTTATGCCTAAACTCTTCACCCCCTTACTACATCGGGCTGGCTGCAAATGCCACGTTAGGGAAAAGAGACAATCAAATTAAAAACCAAACCAAGAATCCAGACAGTGTGTGTCCCTGGGGCACTACGCCTGCCCTAACTCTTGGAGACCTCCGAGGACAGGGAATCTGTATAACCTTTCCCTCCTACAACATTAACTCTTCTCCTTATAGCGAAAACTGTGACTGTGTAGTTGAGCTTCCTAAGGGGCACAAGAGAGATGCCAAGGGAGCCACAACATACACCCTAGTGGCTCCCAACGGCACCTGGTTTGCTTGCTCCACCGGCTTGACTCCATGTATTTCTTCCCTCATCATGGAAAAACAACCTCAAATCTGTGTGTTAGTCCATGTTGTTCCTCAGGTATACTATTACTCAGGAGAAGGTGGATTAGAACATTTTGCGGGCCTGCAAAGGCAAGCCAGAGCCCCAATTCTAGTGCCTCCTCTAGTTGGAGTAGGACTGGCAGGGACAACCACCATGAATTGGCTACTGGACCGTTAAGCTCCAGCTTCTGAGCCCTCACCACCCAGATCTACGTGGATCTCAGAGAACTCGAGAGCTCCATTTCTCATCTTGAAACTTCCCTAAACTCATTAGCCAAAGTCGCCCTGCAAAATCGTTGTGGATTGGACTTTTTATTACTAAATCAAGGGGGGCTTTGTATGGCATTGGGAGAAACCTATTGTTTTTATGCTAATCGATCAGGAATCATTAGACATAGTTTAGCCCTGGTAAGAAAGAGAATTAGAGAAAGAGAAGAGCAGCTAAAAAAAGACTTGAACTGGTATGAAAGCCTCTTTAACTGGTCCTCTTGGCTCACCACACTCATGACCACCCTCACTGGTCCCTTAATCTCTCTCCTTCTAGGATTAACCTGTGGGCCCCTTGTTATCAACCGCCTTATGGCCTTCATACAAAATCGGGTCCAGGCAGTAAAACTGTTGGTGTTAAGTACTCAATACCAGCCCATACCTGACCTGGAACCTTTCATAGAATCAAGGATTTGATTTGTAAGCAAGACCAGTGGGGAATGTGGAAAAGGAAAATTACCAGGTAGACAATACTTAATATGGGATGGGAGGTGGGGAGGGGTAATTGAGTGGAAACCTTATGTTAAAAACAAAATGTAGCTAATTGGCAACTTACAAGAGGATGTAGCTAACTGCAAATCTCCGGCTTCTGTAACCAGCTTTCTTGCTTTTGCAGTGAAGGGGTCATCCCAAGGGATATAAAACCCCCAGACTGAGAAAGTTCAGGGTTTCTCTCCTTCCTTGCATATAGTCGTGACAGCCCCTGTGCAGGAATAAATAAAATCTGGCTGATTGGATTTTGGTGTCTGAGTCCCCTTGATCCGCTGTTTTATAACAAAATATGCTTTTTAATTCTCGCTGCCATTTCCCTAATTCAAGCCTTTATCATCCACCATTTGTACTATTACTGTATCCCACTCCCAGGATTCTATGCCACCATATTTGTCTTTCTGTCTTTCTTCACATGACCACCTGAGAATCTTTCCAAAATAGGTCTGATCATTATATCCTCTGATTTAAAAATTTTGATGCCCTTTCCCTTACCCCCTTCTTAAAGGATCAAGTTAATGTTTCATAGGTTGGCCTTAAGGCCTTTTACCCAGCCTTTCTCTCTTTCCTGTTTTTTCTGCTGCTGGTCTCTTCTAGTCTCTAACCACATTAGTGCCCAAACATAAACACTCTCTAAAATACTTTAAAGCCTTTAAAGATGCTCTTCCATCCCTCACTTCATATTTGGTAAGTTGTCCTTGTCTCCCAGTAGATTATGTGCTTGTTGGAGACAGAGAGTGTGTGCTTTTTGGTCTGCTCTCCAACGCTTAATGCAGTGTCTGAAACATTACGGTTCCATGGGTCCACAGCATGGTGTGAAGGTATGAGGGTGTATGTCCTTTCCATAAGACTGAATGGGAGATTGAAAGTTAGAAGCTGAAAAGTAAAAGAAAGGTACTGAAAATTTATCATGACCAGGTAAGCCACAAATATGAATTTATAGGCCTCTTTTAAGTACTTCTATTATGGTTTGATTTTACACTACTTTTCTTACTACTATTGAATCTGACAAGTTTGAACTTTTTATATTTTGTTAATGATTAAACTGGTGTGCCCCAGACTAAGATGTCATGGTGAATTAAAAATACATTTCTATAGAGAACATGGTTTTAGGAATCTTAGAATTGCTGAAAAGGGAAAAGAAAAAAAATAAATTGAACAGGTAGTTAAGTGAAATATTAAACTTATTTTCCTTACAAAAGACATGTATATCCATATTTTTCTCCTAGGAGGCAAATGCCAGATTTAGGAAGCATTTTTCAGTGTTGGATTTAGCAAGAGGTAAGAATTCAGAGGTAACACTAGTCTAGTAATTCTATGGAATGAGTTGAAAGAAGTTTAGAGGATTCAACCTGGTAAACAAATGAAGAAGTCAAAATTCTTCAATATGACCCAAATGAGAATGCTGGGCTGAAATCAGCAAGAGTAAACTTATAAAAATAATCATTTAATCCTTAATTTTAAAGATATCATAAGGTATAGGAAAGCTGGCTTAGAAGTGGTTTACATAAAAGAGAATTGTATTTTTTGTAAGTCGACAGTTTGATGTGGCTGTTTAAAAGGGGATACAGACTTTGCACTACCAGAACTACAATGTCCAGATCACAGAATAAATAACCCAACCAACATATTGATTCAAACATGTCAGGAATATTTTATTTAAAATGAAAGGAATCAATGCCAAATTAGGATGCTTTCAAAGGAGAGTAAACTGGATGGCAAGGCTCTGCTTTCAGCTAGGAAAGGTTGAAACAACATAAATATAAACTGGAGAAGAGATGACTTTCAGATGGGAGCATCTTATCGGAAGAGTGATCATATAGAGGGACCAAGCATTTGCTTGTACCAGTTGGTGAAATCAATAGGTACAATTTAAAAGAAGGACAATTTGGCTCAAAATAATACTATCATCTAATACATCTAAAGATGTCCAAACGTAGAATGTTCTTCCTTGTTAGGTAATGAATTTCATGTCATTAGCAGCAGGCATTTAAGAAGGCTGTTGAAAATATCTGATAGAAGGTGAGGCCAATAGCTACCAAAGACCCATTGAGGTTTCAGTTTAAGATGGTATGAAGTAATCTAGCATCAGAATGCATCACTGTTTATTGAGGTGTCGTCCATGCAAACACAAATACTCAGGCCATTTGGGATTTTCTAAAAATACTTTTTTTACTAAGGTGCTATTAAATTGCCTCATCTTATACTTATCTTCTTTTCTTAAACATTTGAGTTATGTTTTAAATAAGGTACACCTGGAAAAGCAGATAGACTGTAAATAGCATATTGTAGAAGTTAAGCAAAGAATGTTTGTTCTCATTCTGGCTCCACCATGTGCTAGCTATGTGAACTAGGCTAAGTCACTTTGCTTCTCTGAACATTAGTTCTTTCCTTCATTGGTAAATGTTGCCAATAATAGTATATAAATTATGGGTTGTTGTGAGGATGAAATGAAATATATAAGGCACTCAGGTGTGCCTACCACAGAGTAAGTATTCAGTAATGGTTACTATTGCTATTGGTGGTGTTATTATTGCTTGTATCTCTGTAATTATTGAAGGTTAAACCCAAAATGTTTCCTCCTCATTAAAATAATGCAGACATTTTACTCTTTGCTCACAGCATAATAAGACTTCCTTTGTGATTGCATTTTGTAATTATTTGACAAGTTATCCTTCTTAAGTCTATGGGAAGTTTCACAATTTAATTATTTCACCTTTACATGCAACATAAAAAATAACAGAATGCGTGAAGCAACAGATGAAAATGTTATCACTTTTTGAATAATGCATTTGGTTGAAAATTAAATGATTTAAAATATAATTGATTTTGGAAATGACTGTATGAACAGTGGAAGGATTTTAGTGGGGGAATGGAAAACAAAGCACTTAGGAAAAGCACCATTTGATTTCTTACCATGGCTTCATGTGGGAGAAAGTCAGTTACTGCCCTGTTTTGCAGAATGTGGTCACTTTGTTATTAATAAACAGCCAAGTGCTATTCTCTTGTGACATATGGTTATTGGATGTTTATGTTGGTAGAGTTAGAACTCAAATGAGAGTCACAATTTTTCTAAAATGGAAACACAATCTGAATTGGATATAATAATTGTTCTGATTTTGTTAAAGTGATCTTGCTAACAATAAAAATTTTCTAATGTGTAAACTAACAATGCTTTCGTGCTTTTTTTTCATTTCAACATATTATGGGGGTACAAATGTTAAGGTGGCATATATTGCCCATGCCCCTCCTCCCACCTCGAGGCAGAGCTCAAAGGGTGACCATCCCCCAATGTTGCACATCTCACTCATTATGTTTGTATATACCCATCCGCTCCTCCCCCTTGCCACCTGCCCAACACCCGATAAATGTTATTCCTATATGTCCAATTAGGTGTTGATCCGTTAATACCAATTTGCTGGTGAGTACATGTGGTGCTTGTTTTTCAATTCTTGAGATACTTCACTTAGTAGAATGGGTTCCAGCTCTATCCAGGAAAACACAAGAGGTGCTAGATCACCATTGTTTCTTAAATCTGAATAGTACCCCATGGTATACATATACCATATTTCATTAATCCACTAATGTATTGATGGGCACTTGGGTTGTTTCCACAACTTTGCAATTGTGAATTGGGCTGCTATAAACATTTGAGTGCAGGTGTCTTTTTTGTAGAGTGTCATTTGATCTTTTGGGTAGATGCCCAGTAGTGGGATTGCTGGATCAAATGGTAGATCTACTTGTATCGCTTTAAGGTATCTCCATATTGCTTTCCACAGAGGTTG